>WURT03031559.1:0-15235 GCA_009936505.3 Holothuria glaberrima | reverse complement strand
GTAAAAATTTTTAGAGTATGTGTGATTGACCCATTGAAGCAATCTGTGTACTATAGGTCTACTACTTTCATTTAACATATATATATACGTGCATGTACCCATACTTAGTTACTTAGTCAACTTGAGCCGGGGTTCATGAACAAGTTGTTGCTGCAGAGATTTGTGTAATAAATAGCAAGTCTTGAACTCATCGATACAAACGAAATTACAGGTGCAACTAGTCGGTATCACGATTACCGTGTAGAACAGAGATTTTTCTCGTATAAGATCAGTATGTAATTATATCGGGTAGGCTATTGAACTGTGTTTCACCTGTCTGCAAGAAGTTAACTGGTCTACCCGAAGGCACTTGTCTGTTCGGTTGGGCAACCAATTTTGATGGCAAGTGTATACACCCAGTGGGAGGGAAGAAGGACTACCCGGAGAAAACACACGTATCTCCTGCGGGATTCGAACCCACCCACTTGTGAAACACATTGGTGAACTGCAGAGAATTAAACCAACTCTTCCATGTTATTTATTGTGCTTTCTTTTTCAGGTTGTCAAGGGCCAAAGCCGCAAGGAGCGATTGCCAAACGGGTACTCATACAGGCGCGTAGCCAGGAATTTTCCATGAGGGGACAAAGTCTTTAGGCAAACTATCTAAGTGTAGCGCCGCCATAGTTTGGCGCGAAGCGTACAAGAAAATTTTTGCCAAAATGCCTCCCACGTCGCTGGAAATGACACTTCCCAGGTTTTGTGAGTTGCATCTAAACATTTTCTATTTTGAGTTATTAGCAATACCATAAAAAATCATTACAAAATACAAAAAAAAAATGCTCAAGAAGGGGGCGCTGCCCCCTTTGGCCACCTCCTTGGCTACGTACCTGTACTAAAAAAAAAACAGAATTACGACGCCGAAAGGATACGCGTCTGCACGACGAACCCCTCAGTCTTCAGACCACGGCATCATGGATCTTTAAACCGTGGTTCCCTGCTACTACGGTCCGGGATAAAGTAAAATAAGTGGCATACACATAATCTTAGCCAAAAGCAGTGTTAGTTAGATAGTTAGATGTGGTTTAACGGCCCAGTTTCCAACCAATTGGTTCAAGTCGAGCCGGTCACGGCCTTTCTTCCAGTTGTGGCTCACTGGCTTGTTTTCCCTTACTCCATTGCTTATGCGGAGCATCACGCACAACGGCAGAAGGTTCCACTTTTTAAAGTCTTTGGCATGACTCGACGTGGGAACCGAACCCGGGCCTCCCGCGTGAGAGGCGGATGCTCTACCACTAGACCAAACACGCGGCCAAAAAGCAGGGAAGCAGAGCGCATGGATAGTCGCCCTTAGCCTGCTAGATATATCTCTCGTCGAAAACGTCAGCTTTGACTGTCTGTATACGTCATGGCAATAGGGTAAATAATAACTAGACCACCAATGGTGAAAACTTCGACTTCGGCGGATCTAGGATTTAACGCACGAAAAAAAGGGGGGCTAACTCTTATGGCATATGAGGGCAAAATTTAGTAAAACAAAATAAACAGGGCGGGAGATGGTCTAAGGAAAAAGAATCTTGAAATTTATGCACTTGAATGGTATCAAGTTCTGGCATATGGCAATTAAAAGAAACACTACATCCTGCGGAACTTTGTGACCGTCTAAAAAGTGGAGTCAAAAAGGGGCTACAGTCGGGAAAGCTTCCTCTGGAGCAGCGTCTCAGTGTAGTGCAATTTCGGTGAAAGTACGCCTATATGTGAAAGCACTACTTGAAAACAGCCATTTACTGCCCTTCCGACAACGGCATCTCATTCAAGCTGTTTTCTTAACAAGAGGAGGGTTGACTTTTGGGTAGCCAATTTTAAGGAGGCAATCAAGAACCCTGGACTTATTAAAAAAATAGCATTTATCTTTTGTAATCCTTGCTTCGATTGCATAAATTACATCCTAAACGAATAATTTCACTAAGTACTCCCCTCCATTATCAATTGTCATTGCCTACTTTGCAGGTTGTACGGCATATTTCTTGTTCTGTTATGGTTGGGGAGCCCCAAAGAGGAGAAGAGCAGAAGCCGCTCCGCGGGTTAACTACGTAGCAAACTGTATACGTAGCAAACTGCATATTCCTTGTTCAGTGGTCTGGGAAGCTGAGGAGCTGAGCAGAATCCGTTCTGCGGGGTACTTCGCGGGATGCTATTTTCTTACTTTTTCTTTACTATTTTTATTCGGTTCGAATTACCCTGTACAAACACTCGCGAAATTGCGAACAATGCACAGCTTTGTAGCTTTATATGTAAACATGTGAAAATGTGTACATTGGCCGCAAAGTTGTTCGTTTGGCCAATTCGTGCGCGAAACATACAGCAAAACTGGATGCCAAATGATTTCAGTTGGCGTTGTCATGAAATATTGGCTCACACCGGCAGTCAAAACGCCAAACAAGTGTTTTTTAGCACAATCGATCGTTTCGGACGAAAAGAAGGTAATTTTCTCCAGCATACCTTCATGGATAAAATTTAAAGACTATATTGCTAACGAGATTTTAAAGCAACTGAGATCAGTTAATTGTATTTTGTTCCAATCAGGAGTAAATCCTCACAACGCGAAACGGTCAATTTTCAATTCAAAATTGCTCCCGCGTTTCGGGTGATAACGATTATTCCTGAACAAGATTTGAGCATGGATAACCCATGAACTAGTGTACAAACTTTCGGGCACAAATATCAAAATCCCTAGAGGAAGATTGGTTTTTTTGAAAATTTTTGTATATTTGAGGGTCCTTAGATACAATTTGGTGCCTCATTTTTGGACAAATTGTAAGGTAAATTACTGCATAATTTTGACATTCCTTACAGAAGAGACAAATAAGGGGTTTTCGTCCTTGGAAAGTGGAGGCTGAAGCATACTTCCGCCCCCAAAAATTTCACTGGGGATGCCCTCAGCCTCCGCTTCCTACGCCCTTGAGATAAAGGCTAACTTAGAAGAATAGCATACCCACCGACTTCTTATATCAGTATATAGGCCTATATAAACAGATCATGTACTGCACTAACGTCTGTGCGTAGACTGTCGCGACCGTACGTACACGAGTAGGCTCACCAAAATGGCTGACTAACACGGACTAGTGTGTAAAAGTTTGTAAATGCTCAAGTGGCTCAATATCGACAGATTTTGAGAAACTTTTAATATTTTCGAAACAATGCAAGTTTAGGTCATATTCAACAAACAGAAATGGGGGACTGAGACTATTCTTCAATTCATGTTTGTATTTTGTCTGACTGTTGCAGATTTATCGTCAAATTACGCAACCTAGTGGCCATCTTGGAAGCCTAAATTTGATCGAACGGTGGCGGCCGTGTTGGTCACGTTATCTCTGTCCATATGCACTATTGTATAACAAGTACGCGCATACCTTATAACATTATAGGTTAATCTATGCAATAGGCGTTAATGGGTAGGTCTATCATCAAATTTGTCTTGGACGGTCTGATAGTGTCATTTGACGTTTTCTCATTTCTCATACCAGCACTTGCAAATAATTCAATTTGGGTCTACGCGTAAGCCAATAGGACCACTTTAATTGAGAGAGGAGAGCCTGAGCACTTTTGCCCAAAACTTTTAACACGCAAGCCTGTACCCCATTGCAAAGTAAGCACATCTTGCCCGAAAAATATTAAAATTGCCTGCCCGGATTGGACCGCCCACCCACTCTTAAGTACATGGGTCTGCGGCCCCTAGCCCTACCAGGCTCCTTTCCCAGATTTTGTTCCTTACGATCCATTTTGACGGTTCCCATCTAAGATAAGAGATCAAAACATCCTGCACATCTATGCTCTCTAGGGCAGTTACTGCCCCGATGGCACCGTCCAAAATGAGCGGACTGCCGATATATTGCATCCGATTTACTGCTTGCCGGTAGTTTTTCAGCCTCCGAAAAGTTCTAAATGTTAAGAGTTGTACATTTTTTCATCCTTTTTCAAAATTGCACGGCGTATTTATTCTTTGGACCGCCAACCTCTGCAGAGCCGACCTTCATAGTGTATAAATGATTATTTTTCGGCAATCAATCAATTTCATTCATTACACTTTCAAAAGTCGTACATGGATCTTCTACCGTCTCCCACAAACGTTACCGTAACTTTGTTCTCTTGTAAACTTAGGCTTGCAAACTGTTACAGAAATCTTGTGGCATCACGGAAATTAACCAAGTCAAGAGCTTTGCTACGTAATTACACTCCTGTCAGGGTAAAATAAAGTTAAAATTAAGTTAAATTTTTGATATAGTACAGGGAAACTGATTCTAAGCATTCTGGTGAAAGTTTCATTCATATCCCGTGTTTGGTTCTCAAGATATAAGCAACTGAAGTTATCACATTTTCTACCAGAAGTCAACTTGTAGCAAACAGGTGTAATGTCATGGCTTCACAATGAGGACCAATGTTTTGTATTTCTTTATTTTTCATCCTATTGTTTGACCTTGGATTGATTAGGTTTGCTATCTTGTCCTAAGGCATATGATGTTTTAAAAATTCCACTGCTCAGGATGCATTTATGGTATGAATATTTTAGAGTTTTGATGTTTAAAATTGGTACCGTAGTAATTATTAAAGAAAAAGGAAAACATTGCCCTTCAACGTGAAGCTATTACGTCACACCTGCTTGCTTCAAGTTCACTCTTGGTAGAAAATGTGTCAACTTCAATTGCTAATATCTAGAGCACCGAACATGGGAAATGAATGAAAATTTCACAGAATGCTAAGAATATTTTCTTCTTTAACATATAAAATATAAATTTGGGTCTAGACTACTCTTTTAATAGAAACTTTCATTTACACCTAGCTTTTTTCTGTGATATGCTGCTATTATTTTCCGTGAAAATAATCATTTTGGTTTTAACGCTGTTAGTCGTAAAGATATTAAGTTTCACGAAATAAAATGCCACACTTTAAACAGAACGTTTGAAAGGTTGTTTCTCAAGGTGAAATCTCTTATATGGAGGTGTTCATAAACTTAAAGTTTATCGCTTGTGAGCGCAATAGCGTGTTAACTGTGGGATGTTCGTAGCAAGGGTCAGTTCCTTACGCATCATAATAGGGCCACGCTTGCACAGTGTCATCCTACGTAAAAAAAATCAAAAACAGACTAGCACTTTCACACTGGCCCCATACGTTTCCCTCTTTAACTTTCGGATGCTTAGCGATGTTTACGGAAACTGCAGATACGACAAAGCCACTTTGTTATTTTATTGTGGGATTATTTCATTGCTCTAGATTTTCTTGCTATCGCCATTGTAAAGAAGAGTCTTGAGTCACAAATAGACCTATCTTGATACAGTGCACAATTAAGTAGAAAAAATCAAATTCACCCACAGACTTTTATTGTTCGCATGTATGGCACGCTTGCTGTGACGTAACACAACAACAGGAATCGTTTGCCAACAGAATAGACAAGGTACAAAAGTCTGACGGAACCCTCACCGTGGTAGTACAAAGATCACAGAAAAAGCCGCTCACTTATCCCAAAATTAATGTTAAACGTCGTCGCCATTACTGCCTTATCTCCACAAATTTGACGGCTTATCAGGCATTTCAACAAAGGGTGTTATAATTGCTAGAATTGGAACTCTTTTGGAAAGAAGCGGTGCTCAGAAATTGCGATGAACATTGCCGCTGAGCCTAGGCTAAGAAACCGATTTCGTAAATTAATTAGGCTGGGCTGTAATCCATTGAATTTTTATGTGAAATTAGGTGTATTAGACAGTGGTAAGGTACAGAAATGAAAACAAATCTTCAATAAATCGTATTATTGCCGAGATTACTTTTATGATAACTATCCAGGAGCAGAATAAGTCCCGTACAGGGTCGTTGGCACAATGAAACCTGTGGGCTTTGTGATAGTGCATCAGTTCTTAGTATGTCAACTCCGAGTCCAATCTTTTCGATTTGTATATGTAACTTTCTCTCCCAAACAGTATTGCAAAGAGAGTCATCTTAAGCATGCACCAGTGAAAGACCAAAATACTTTCCACCAAGTCAGCAGGACCGGCCCTAACCATAAGAGAATACTTGCAAAAGGGCCCTGTGTCAATGGTGGTGCCAAAGTTTCCCCGCGACAAGGGGCTAGCTTCCCGACGGAATAGGGGCTAACCGTTTGTGGCAAGAAGTGTCCCGAATATGGTAATTGAATGGTTACTACAACATTCGACAAATCAAGACTAATATCAGGCTGTATAACGTCATTAAATTTTGTCTGCATTTTCGTCGTTTTCGACGACCTTTATGCGGAGATAAGGTGTGACATTACTGGAATCCACGAAATATGCAATCACCTACAGTCAGGCCCGGATTCAAGGGGGGCCAAGGGGGCATTTTTTACAAATTTGCCCCTGAAAAATTTTCCGCCTCCCTGAAAGCCATTACGTCCCCTTCAGTAACTTGTCGGGCTACGAGCCTGCCTACAATGAATTGATCGAACTCTCAGTGACCATCACATTACAGTTACAAAATATCTACACATTGAACCCCTGGCGATTATTCATCAAAAGTTTCACCTGCTAAAAAATACATTTGTAAAATGTAGTACTCAACTATATCTTATCCTGTAAGCGTGATTATTACATCAAATTTGGTTTGAAAGAGTACAGCAATGTTTAAGAAATTATATATGCCGGATCGGTTACCAGAATTTTAATGGAGGGGGACTCTAATAGAGGAGTGCCCTACTAGACGAAATACAACCCAAAGTTCACCATGGCTGCGGATGGGTTCAGAAAATTTGACATTCCGAATCGCACCATATAAAACAAACTTTGTCACTGCAGCTCCTTTTCTATAAAGTGTAAATTTGCACTACCTGTGTCAATTACTAATATGATGGTCCTTCAACAGAGTATTCAACTGGACCACTTAGAAACAACAAATAGCCGAGCCCCCTCCTATTTTGATGGCCTTTGGGCCCCTTCATGTATACTACAACAATGCTGTTGACGAAGCAAAGTCCTCTCGATGTGGTTGGGGCCACCTCGTGATGGGAATGCGTGGTGACAAATTTCATAGGCATATTCAGGATCACCCTTGCATCCGTGCAACAATATATACAAACATACGTGAAAAAAACGAAGACCAATATGCGTATACTTTCACACCATGTACATATTCATATATGCTAGAACGAAATGTTTTCACCCATTAGAACAAGCATGGAAGGCCGTCATTTCATTCACACGATTTTTTTTATCAAATGAGTTAGACATACATTTATTTCTTGGATGAATTCTAACGTGGGTTACGGTATTTTTATTCTAGAAAAACTATATTGAAGTTTGCAATCGTAATTCAAAATGCTAGTTTAGCCGTTAAATTATCTAGGCTGCTAACTTTTTCATTTTTATTTATTTTAATTGATTTATTTTTATTTTATTTATTTATTTTTTTTATTTTATTTTTTGTTCAAGTGATATGCGTGGAATTTAACACGTAGCGTTGTAATAAGTCCTCTGCAATGGATTAAAGTTAAGTTTTCGGAGCTGACGGTAACGTCTTCTGAGGTAACTAACATTCGGAAACTGCTGTGTACCAATCTGTTTCACAAGTGAGCGGGCTCAAAAATGGGCCATAGGTACAAACCTCTTCTGGGTTCTCCTGCTTTTTCTCCCACTTGTACTGGCCATCAAAATTGGTTACCCAAGGAGACGAAGTCGGTAGCACGGTACCCCGCGGAGTGGACTCTGTTTGGTCAGCCTCTCTTTAAGGTGTTCCAAACATATAACACATACAAATATGCCGTTCAGTCTTCTACGTAAACCAAGTTGCACTGCGGAGTATAAAGACCTCCCGACGGCCATAATACTTCTGTCGAATTTTCTGTGGCCATTCATGCTTACAGTGGAGAGGCTCACATTCGAGATGTGCACCCTGTAAAGCTAAGTCGGCTAGCCTTAACTGGTCCACCCGAAGGTGCTTCAGTCCCGGCGCGCAACCGACTTCGTCGGCTGGGCAACTGATTTTAGAGGCAAGCTAAAAAGCTGAAAAGTGGAGGAAAGACAGAAAGCCGGAATACTCGGAGAAAAACCCACGTACATTGAGCGGGATTCGAACCCATGCACATGTGAAACATTGGTGCACAGCAGCTGGAATGGACCACTCTGCTACTTGAAGACCCACCCTGAATGGACTATTCTTCCATATAGATTTGCTGTGAATACGTACTCATGGTTTTCGCAATTTCCTGTACCAGTATATGTAGGAAAAGTTTTGTACTCGTACTCACAGATTTTGTAACTTAAGCATTAGGGCTAAAGCAATTTTTGTACTCGTACTCATAAAAAAGACGCGTGTACCCTTTCGTACTCACATCCCACCAGAGACACTTGTAGTCATGACAATGTACTCACACAAGCCTGCTATATACCATTAAATCGGGTCTGATGCACAGGAAAAAGCCAGGCTTAGTAAATTCAAGGTCTAAGAAATTGGAACTGTACCCGCAATATTCCTTGTTTCAGGAATGGAAATGAGCATTGAGTTCTTTGGACATATCAGCAATCAAAGTATCTTTTCGCGCGCTCTGCGCGCATGCAGCCTCACCGCATGGCCGTATTTCAATACCGTCTCAAACATATTTGCATCATTCAAAGTGAGGGTTCTATACAATTATGCCGATTGTTCTTTTTCATTGGAGTCATTATGGAGGAGCAGGGCATTGCAAGAATGCATCGTGGCTTAAATTCAGGGGAAGACGCCTTTTGATTGGCTGATGCATATTGTTAGAAATTTAAAGTGTCTCAGTGCAAAGTCTGCACGCAAAATTTTGTTATGGAGACGATCTCAATGCAAAATTTCGGCGCCCTTCGCGCACATTCATCACCGGACAACTCCATGTCTTATAAATATTATTGGGGCAACAATCCAATATTGTAACCAAAACACTTTTCCAAAAAAACGTACAACTCCGACCTCTTCGGGAACCCCGCATAAGTAGAGAATCTTAGAGCGATGTTAAGACATACGTAGCACATACGGCACCATTTGCAATATGCATTTGTAGCTACACATTTTTTTACAACGAGTGCTATGCCACAGCCAAAATAATCACTATATAATGATAATTTCTATGCATGTAATTAACTGAAAGATTTGCCTAAGATACCTTCATTTTGCATCAAAGCCACCTCAACTTTACAAAAATTTCTCAAAAATGCACAATTTACACCAACCTTCTGGCCAGATGTATCTAGGGTGAGCTTAAAACTCCATCTTCTATAGTGCCCCCCAATCGCCAAACTCTGGCGGTGCCACTGGATTTCCTGGTAGGGGGCCCTTTGGGTCCAGGAGCCAGGGTCCCAGGCTAATCGTTACGCCGCTTGGTCTTAGGACATAGTTTTAGGGGGTTGCTATAATAATGTGTTACTATCGAAGAGGAACGCCACCGTTTGCTGGGACGCAGCGAACTAAGAATTTTTTGGCCAAAATGCCTCAAAGAGAAGTTTGCCTACCATGGCACTTCCGAGTCCTTTTTAGTTGTAATTAAATATTTTATTTTTGAGATACCATGGTTTAAAATTCCCACATTCCAAAATATATACAATATGGTGCAAATGGGGGGATGTGGGCCTGAAAATCATGGGGTTTAAGCCCCCTAGTCATCCCGAAGAACCACGCCTGTCTTTGTGTAGTCCATATCCTTTTAAGATGTCGAATTATAGACCTTATGCAAGTCACATAACTAAGAACATTTTGAAAACTCTTATAGTCACAAAGCAGGCAGGGGCGGCGGCAGGGTATTTTGATGAGGGAAAAGCGTGGAGTGAGTGATCGCTGTCCTGGAGGAGGGGTCTAAAAGGATTTTTTTTTGAGAAATGCGTGGTAACTTAAGGATGCTTCGACGCAAAATGGTGCTGTCTTTGTGATATATATTGCGCCGCCTCTGAAAGCAGAACTTAATGCAAATTCATAGGCAGCAGTAAGCTCACATCATTGCAACTCATGCACACTAACAAATTCAGACTTAGTTTTAGCGCCCAGAGCAGACTACGTCGTGCACGTGCGTACAGTTAGATAGATTGGGTTTTACGCCTCAACTTATAACCTTTTGGTGAAATCTAGCGGCGCCCACTGTCTTTTTCCAGTTGTGGGGCACTGGATTGTTTTTCCTTACTCCATTGCTTATGCGGAGCATCACTCACAACGGCAGTAGGTTCCATTTTAAAGTCTTTGGTATGACTCAACCTGGGAATCGAACCCGGACCTCCCGCTTGTGAGGCGGATGCTCTGCCACTAGACCAAACACGCGGTTAACACCAAGGTGATGTACCCTATCTAGTGAGATTTCTTTAGTTTTCCTCTAAAATGATGTCATGTGACGTCAATGCATAACGTCTATAACTAGAGGTTTCTCACCGCAAAGATATTTTAAGCTTATAATATCTTTGTTTCACTGACGTCACTGCGTCACGCTTCAGCTATTTGCCGGACACTGGTGACGGCCTAAATTTCTTGTGTCACAATTACGTCTTGGTGTCCTGCTGTGCACTTGTTCGGTAAATGCTACCGGATTGCCCTTGTACGTATGAGCGGTGAGGGCCAGCATGGGAATCTAAAGGCACTGAAATAACCTGAAAAAGCCTATCCCGTGTATACGTAGAACTGAGTTACCGAGCACCCTATGATTCGAATATGAAATTAAATCCTGCCACCTGTCCACTCCTGGCGGCCAGCTATGCAAGCGTTATCGCCAAAAATGCTAAAAATACCCAACATCCAAAATTAGACAAAACTGGGTCACACTGCGCCTGTAAAGGAGAAATTCGCTTTTATACACAGTACTGGTTGTGCAGCGTCCATTTCTAAACCCACATTTTCCCCATTTAATTCTTAAAGTAACAGTATTGTTCTCACGGTCAACTCGCTTTACAAACATTTGGAGGGTTGTTTTCACCAGTAAAGGGTTCTTTCTCATTATTAAAAAATCCACTTATAATCAACAATGAAGTGGTCAACCTTCCTTTCACCGCCGTGGTCACTTTTAATTGACTTAAATGTGATCGTAAAGACGCCGCAGTCGTTTTGTCTTTAACCCATTGAACACTCTTTTCAACTTACATTGGTGTTAATCGCTGGCCGATCTTTGATCCTAGTTATTCCATTATAAGGTATAATTCTTCCCTTTCTTGCCTCCAATTAAAAATAAGTCTATTTTGAAGGCATCAAGAGTGTTAACTCTTTTGGTCCATTATTCACATGCCTAATCTTGTTAAAAGGAACTGTGGTCTTTCAAGGTCTCCTCTCATGATACGCTAAAGGTGAATGCTAATCTCCGCGACCGATTTGAATATGGAGGCATCCACCGAATGAAACGAGAATTGACCCGGACGCCAAACCTTATGAAATAAGCCAAAATATAAATTGGTCGGTGAAGCTTACTTGTCAATATCCTTCACTGGAGTCAGTAAAAAACAAGGGGAATAACCGGAATGGGTAGGGGCATTGTCGTGCTACTGGCCTTACTGCAAAGCAGATATTCTTAATTGTGAACAGCGATCCAATTTTGGTTCGCCTCGACAGTTTTGTTCGAAGGGGGAGGGGCTCTTATGAGTTAGGTACGGTGTCCCCCGTGTTTGTCCCGCATTAAGTTATGTTAGTGTAAGGTGGCTTAGAAGTACAATGATGCGAGCTTTGACAAGGCATTTAATTGATTATAAATAGTAATATGTCTGAAAATACTCATTTTTAGCAAATTGCTTTTAACTTTTCGGCTAGTTTAAAAGGACGTAGGATTCTTTTCGACTTTGCCTACTTGGATGAACCCGGTCCAGTGGACCGCTCCTCGCCCCTTGTTAGTACAATACTAGGTCACCAGTTGGTGAAACAATTAAAGTTGTCAGGTTCTACTCTGTTGGTAAATTCCAACATCGGTCTTGCCGCCTTTTTGGTAAGGATATTTAGCCGCTACCCAGGTACACTACATTCCTATCTGCTTGAAAGACGTTAACTTAGTTACATTATCAAACCCCAGTGTTTTGTTAAAGGACATGCATTATACCTTAAAGCGTATTGATTTTTATCTGAAAAGAAGGATTAAGAACAATTTCATTAAAACCTAATCATAGCAACGGCTGACGCACGGCTATTTGGGCACAGAAAAATGGCGATCTAGGACAGGTTACTGGTCAAAGGGATTATTTCGGGAAACCTTTCAAGATTTAATAGAAAAGGAGTTTGATAACAATTCTTTATTCTTGCAACTAAAAACCAAAAAAAAGAGATAAAAACCTAGCAATAATGGTTCTCGTGAGCGGCCCCAGTCTTAAACTGCGTTATATATCGTGATTAAGGTGACCCATTTAACCCATTCATTATACCCACTAGGCCCATTGGACAGTTGGATATTGCCCGAATGTCCACATAGAGAACCGCTCCTATAATGCTACTCTTTGGCAGTCATGTACTGAAACTTCTTGGACCCTGCTCTGACAGCCAATAAAAATGAATTAAATTAAATCAAAATAATTTATTTACAGTTTACAGTCTTGGTTGGTTCTGTACTTCAATAAGAGAACTGTGTGGGCAGCTCCGCGGCAGTTCCCTGCTTCAACCATAGGTTTCCTTTCATTTCTTATTGGTTTTTTTTTTCAATGGATATACACGCATATGTGTATACAGTGTAAAGAACAGGCAAATAATGCCATGCAAACAAGAGAAAAATAAGCCCGGCACATAAAGGTACAAACTTTTCTAGCCTGGTCATGTCCAGAGAATTTTTAACAATCAAAAGTGAAGCAGTATGCAGCTATATAGGAAAAAAAGTGCAGGAATGCATTTTAAGGAGTTTAAGGCTCATTATTTACAAGGAACAATTTCATTGGGAAAGGTATGGGTCAGACGAATTTTTGAAATACTTCTCAAAAAAAAATCGGTATTAGGGAAATTTCTTAATTAAGTATCAAGGGAATTCCAGAGATTTACGTCATAACTTCTCACCTGAGTTCGTGCAAACTTTGTCCTTGTGTAAGGTTGTACTAGATTACTGTATCTCTTCCGCTTTGGGGGTACTTATAATAAATCTTACTTGGTACAAAAAGAAAACTTCAAACAGAGGAGAGGTGGCAATTGTGGTGTCTACAGTGCACTGGGTGCCTATATAAGAAAATATACCTAACTAGTATGATTCTTTAAACAGTTAAAGTAAAAATGTTGAAATTATAAAAATACTGAAGTGCACGGAACGTTTGAAATTATACGGACAGCCAGCTTTGAAGAACAAAGAGTTTGTCAGTATAAATATGTATAAGGGATTACCATATAACAAGATACTTTAAGCAGAGAGCTACAAGGTGCTTCTTCCGTACATCAGCTCCTAGCTGCTATAAGTAAGCTGAACTAGTGAATTAAGGATGGTTAACAAGTTTTGCAAGAAAGGTAAAATTTCAAACTGTCACGGTCCATAACATCAATCATTAGAGAATGGGTTTTGCTATATTGTCTATGTAATTCGATTGTAACCAAGAATTTTGTATAAATACTGTTTTTACGATGCTACCTATGAAATTTAAGGTGATCTGAAGAGTATCCCCCTGTTGTGGTCAAACACCAAAAATTTGTTTTCTTAATGTTTAATGATAGCTTGTATCCAGCTAACCAGTCAGCCAGGCTGTTTAATTCTAAAGATCTCTTGGATGGGTCTTTTACATTTAGAGCTGTGACAACAAACAGTTGTGTCATGAGCATAGAGAACAATCGGAAAGATATAGTTTTGAACATCGGCGGCGATCCCCGGGGGACAGGGGGACATGTCCCCCAATATGTGAGATGATCGCCCATTGACTTTAATTTTTCACACAGTAAATTATTTAAAAAATGGGGACATCTCCCCTTATAGTGAGAACAAATCGCCCCAATGGTCTTGAAGATTTATACTTGTAATTAATATCTCGTATCAAGAGTATAGAGGTTCCAGTTCAGAGCCTTGTGAGACACCACCACCGATGTGCTTAGGTTTAGAACATTTGGGTTGTAATGAATAGACTGTTTTCTCTTTGAGAGATAACGTTTTAAGCCAATAAGTGCCACACCTATACCTATATAATGTTTTGGGTAAAATGCTATGAATAATAGTGTCAAAAGATTTGGATAAATCTATAAACATGGGATAGAGTACAGTCCTTATTATCCAAATTACATATAATCATGTCATCGACAAGTTTTACAGGCTGTTACGTGGAGTGATCGTTCCTGATACTATGCTGCCCACAGTGGCGTACGCAGGATTTCTCTCAAGGGGGCCATGCAGTATGTTGAGTGATCTCCGGCCTGGGGGATGGGTCTAAGGAGAAGAGGACACCCCCTACTCTTTGAAATTTTTTGAAAAATTAGGTGTCCTTGCATGCAATCTGGTGCCACATATGCAACCTTTTTAACTAAAATTTGTGTTACAAAATTTGCGTTTTTTTAGGAACTAAAATAAAAGGGCATCAGTGATCGCCGGCCTGGGGGAGGGGTAAAAGGTGAGTGGGCTCCCCCTCCCCTTTGAAAATTTTTGGAAAATTAGGTGTCCTTACATGCAATCTGGTGCCACATATGCTACCTTTTGAGGTAAAATTTGTGTTACAAAATTAGGTATTTTTACAGGATCTAAAAAAAAAAATAAAAAAATTTGGTATCAGTGAGGGGGGTCATGGCCCAATGCCCCCCCTGCGTACTCCACTGGCTGTCCAGTATATATGAGATTATTCCTATTTATAAAATTAAAATAATCTGTTATAGGCCTAAGCAAGTCTTTTAAAAAAATCTGAAGCAGCTGGTTAATAATTTGAAACAATATCCAAATCACCAGACTTATACACAGGTATTTTCTTTGAAATCCTTAACTTATTTCAAAAAACTTTCCTCAGAAGAACGTAGATTCAAAATATAGGTAAGTGGATCTACAATACATCTATGTATGCATGTCTTAAAACTTCGTTGGTAATGTGATAATAACCTGCTAATTTTGCATTTTGTAATTTCATAATGCTTTTTCTAATTAATTTGAAACTTAATTACTAACTTTTTGCAAGACGTAGTACAATTTCTTCAAACATCTGCATGGAGTAGTAAGGGCTATTTGCTGTAGCATTCTGTGAATGTCGACAACAAAATTCTCGTTTACATGTTGGTACTTCACTTGCTGTAAGACTCTTAATGAAAAAAAAATTAGAACCATATCTACAATCATATTGTCAGCAATTGGTTTTTCCAGTTTATTAGATCCGACATCCTTTAC
>WURT03031548.1:0-15237 GCA_009936505.3 Holothuria glaberrima | reverse complement strand
CCCTATCATTGCAATAAATAGCTATATCTCTAGAACGGAACAAGTTATAATAAAGCTGTTTGCTGCTTCTTGATTGTGATGTGTTGCTTTATCATCTGTACCTACTCAGAAAGCAGTATTTCTTTGGCCTTTAACATGAAGTGGGCCTATGTTGGAATTTATAAAAAGTTGTGGGCCACAAGGTCTGCGCAGGAATTTCCTGCAGGCAACTATTTTTGTTGTGAGACTTGGAAAGTCAGTGCAGGAATCACTCAGTCACACACCTTAGCATGAATACTGGTGTCAAGGACATTCAGAGTCGACTTTGAGTGGATGTAACTTGTACATGTGCTTACCACTACATGACTGATGACAACACATAATGCTGCATAGGAGCTCAACTTAATAACTTAAAATATCATGCAAAAAACGTCTTTTGTGTCATACCTGAAGAGAATGCCTGAAGTTACAATTTCCTTTTCCCTTTAGCAAAGAAATTTTGTTGTCCTATCCTTCCTGTGTTTCATGAGAAATACGGTAAATGGTAGGGTTTGGAGGTTTTCATTGTTCCCAATGTTGATGCTTTTCATTATGAAATAGGAACTACAATACTGTGTACTAAGTCGTAGAGACATTCAACTTGATGATGTTGGTAAGAGGATAGAGTACCAAAAATTAATTACTTTCTAGTATATGATTTCCTGTAAGTAATATACTTAAATAACTTTTGATTCAGTGGTTGGTGATTTGACAGGTCAAAACACATTCAATCTCTGTTTTATTACTGTACATTACATGTGCGTCCCAAACATATTACCATCATTGTGTCCTGTAAGTCTTTTAGTAGCTTTGGGTGTGCACATTTAATGGGAAAATCATACAGTGAACATTGCATCAGTGAGGCACAGACAGATATCTGTAAATCTTTAATTCTTAATAAGACACACCAGTATTACAAGTGTTACAGTACTACAATAAACCCTGCAAATAGCGTTTTTCCCCAGAAAATATCCCAAAAAATATCGGGCGTTACCAGAATTTATGAATTTTACGTGTATATTATTTAAAAATTTCAAAGTTTGTGTGTAAACCTGAGCTACATGGTTGTAAAATTTTATTTCTAGTTAAGTAAAGTTACCTGGTGTCTACTGTATTTTGTATTGCCCATGGTTTCTTATCTGTAAATCATGGTTTCAAAGGCATAGCAGACTTGGTATAGTACAACAATTAACAACAAGATGTGCAATATTTCTCATTAGGTTTTCCAAAAGTTCTTTCCCTCATTTGACCAATTATGCTGTCTGTAAAACCATGCATGTTTCAATAGAACAGTTTGAATACACTTAAAGGCATTTGCCAGAGTGAAAATTCAAAGTATTCAAAAAATGCAAATTTTTCTCTTTTAGGAGGTGAAAACCACATCTCAATAACTTGTTGCATTTGGAAGATACAAATTATGAAAGAAATGCAATTTTTCTCAAGATAAGGTGCATTATGGGAAATCTGTGATGTCATCGCAGCACATTAATTTGACAAAGAATCAAATTTCTTTATGATATTGATGCCGCAGTAGGGATTATTAAGCAACTTTGTTTGTTATGCCCTACATATGGTATAGATTTGTGCTAAATCTACATGGAAACATATTCAAACATTCCAACAGTATCAAATTTCAAGGACAAACAGAACATTCAGTTATAAAGAAAAACAAAAGGAATCTGGGGTAATGTGCCCACTTTGCATAACAATCTGTGACCTTGATGAGAACTGGAGGTATTTTTAGAGAAAAATAAGCACTTTTTAATATGAGATATCTTGAGTTAGGGAAAGAGTATTGCTATGGGGTTTGGAGGGCATGAACTGGAAAAGTTTTCTCTTTCACATGAGACCCTTGTGAAATGTCACTGGAAAATGCCTTTGAGAATGTTGGTAAATTTTTCAAAACTTACTAGGACTCTCTTTTTGAAAACCTCTTGTTTCTGATTTCCTTATATTCAAATGTACCATGGGTGAGAACTGTAATACTGTACATCTTAAAATAACTGTTTAAAACTTTCTTTTTGTTTCAACCAGCAGTGTCTACCTGATGATGTAATGCTTACATACCACAGGATATCAAGCAAAATGGAAGGAACAGGGCTGGTCTGGTATATGGTTCTGTTTGTAAACTTCTGTGGGGGCCTGTGTCAGCAGTGCGATAACCCCTATACAGTTGATGCCAGTGTTTATGCAGAGAACTCATTTTTCAGTTTAGAAGTGGAGAACAAGACATTAACTCTTTTAACTGTACATTCAGACAATATTTACACTGCTGGAAACAATGGACTCTTCCACTTATCAGAGAATCTTAAGGTGGAGAGTAAATTTGTATCCGAAGGGGAAGAAAATATTTACAAAATATTAGATGTACATGTCTCTGAATCTTTACTGAAATTAGTTGCATGTAGTTCTGGTGGAAATAGGGGATGTCAACTAAGAAATTTAGATGATGTGAGTGTAAACAGTTCCTCTGCTAATACTGCTTTTCATGAAAATATTGTTGCATCTGGAGAATTTAGAACAATCGGTATGATTGCACCAGGGGAAACAGGAGAAGGTAGCTCGCTTTATGTTGCCCGTAGCATTGATCTCAGAGGAAATGATAAAGAAAATCCTCCAATTTTTGAGAAAAAGTTGATGGAAAGTGGAAGTGATCGTCAGACAAGCATTATGAACACAGGTGTCAAAGCCAGTTTTGTTATTTACTATAGTGATGTGTTTTCATATGGTGGCTTTGTTTACTACTTGGCTTCACAAAGAGATGATACTTTAAAGGAGGATAGTCCAGTTGTTTCTAAACTCAGTCGTGTCTGTCAGAATGATGAAAGTGAAGAGTTAAAAGCATTTGCAGAACTTCAACTAGCTTGTGTAGGTGAAGACGGTTCCCTCTACAGTATAACACAGTCAGCCCAGCAGATCGGCAATGAGTTGTTTATAGTGTTCAACAAAAATGGGGAGGAATTACCTGAGTATGAACCTCAGCCCCAGTCAGCTCTTTGTGTTTACAATATGACAGAAATAGAAGACAAGTTTGAAGAGAATTCGTATGCTTGTACATGTAATGAAGGTGACAGTGAGGACAATAGCAACATCAATTATCTTAGTAGAGCAAATTGTGGCCTGCTTTTCACAGAGGTAAGGGATCATAGTGCTATTTACTTAATACTGTATGCAACATTTTCACAGATACCTTTTAAAGGTCTGTGGAAATGTATCCAAAACAGCTTTTTTACTTAACGGTGATAGATTAAGATCCCCAAATGAAAAATTTCCTGTACTTGAGAACCTTTTACTGTTCTCAAGATAGTATACTGTTCCCACAAAGTTTGACTATATACTTGCCCCTTGCTACATCTAGTGTGCAGGCAGGTGGGAGGAATCTCTGAGATTTCTCATCTGCTATGCAAAAAAGTGATGTGGAATGTTGCATAGGGTCTATATTTCTCTTTCAATAAAATTATCTGTTTATTACTTACCAGCTTATTGCTAGTTTGAAAATTGATAATGTTCAAAAGCTGTCAATAACTTTCTTCAAACTGAACCCCTTTGGGCATGCCAAAATTATAACTGTCTGTGGAACAAAGGTTAAAGAAGCAAAGGATTTTATGCACAGTAGGACACATCTCATGAGCCCTATATTTCGTAGTCACAAATTGTATATATATAACTCATATTTGTTCATGAGGGACAGTAAGTCAAGAAGTGCAAAAACAGTTATTTTGCCTGATAAAACAGTCAATCTTTGGTGGATTTTGATGGGAATTGAGACTATTTTTAACATTTTAAATGCTTTTTACATTCAATATGTAGGCAAGTTTGACATTTACATGTCCACAGACCTTTCCATAAATATGATAGATTCACTTTGTAGATACACAGTATTCCTGGACAGTAATCCCCAATAAAAGGTAACATTGTCCTGCATACTGTGATCAGATCATCAGGATTCTGATATGACAGGGCTCGAAAAATCGAGTGCCCGAGGGCATCTTGTCTGATGGCTTTTGCAACAAAAATACATAAATTTCACAGCAGAACATGCCTGACAGGGCACTATAAGTCAGACGAAAAAGAAACCCACCACTTTAACTTACAGTAGAGACAGATCATCATCGCATTGCTCTGAGTGTGCAAAGTCTTTTGCAGTGATAATGTAAATATTATAGATTATTCCATAAATTCTCCACATTAAGTTCACCTCGCATGGCCTACAGTACATCACGATCAGGCGATAGCTCAGCGGCACATAGAGCAACCTTGCACCAAGTCATAAATAAACCAGAACTGTAACTATCTGTCACTGAGTACAGTAGGCTATTACTTTGAAACACAAGATTAGGCCACAATCCTCGACAAAAGTACATGGGACAAACCCCGCTCCCTGTATCAGTGTTGAAGTATCGGAATACATTGGGCAGCCGCAACATTGAACAGGGGAATGGGGATGCAGATAGTGGAATGGTGATCTCAGTCTTGCTTGTGTTGCTTGTTCTGTCCCATCGTTTGTGTCGAGGATTGTCTGACACCTGCACAAAGGTATAGGGAGTATTTCACGGCTAAAGTCAATGCATGAAACTTCGTGAAAAAATTGGTCTATTTTGAACAAAGTTTATGTCTGTGAATAAAAGTCTAGTATTCACATTGAAAAGAAGCCCTTGTCCCTGTCAACATGTCCACATAGGCCCACATGGGATATACATGTAAATAATAGGCTTTATAGTACATGGGTATGGGCTTCATCAAGATTTGGCCAAGGGGCCCAAATGGGCCTTTGATACATTTTCAATGGTTACTGTATGTTCTCCCATGTTGGACCCACATGGGCACAGTGGTCTAGTTTTCATGGAGCCCATGAGGAAAGATCCTCGCATGTGATGTCCACAAGGCCGAGATGTTTGCCCATACGGGCCCCATATGGGTATATCATCAGGAGTCGAATGCCAAAACAAGAAAAGCAGTTTTCAAGAAAGGCAAGGTATAGAAGTGAAACTTTTTTCCAATATCATACGGACTTGTGTCCTCGGCCCTCTTACAATGACAGAACATTGAACAACTCAGGTATGCATTGTTTACATATGACTTTTCCTGCACTTCTTAGCCAGACAAGGTACTGAAGGCTGCGAGATAGCGTCCAAGAACCGAAATATTTTTTTCTGGGGTGTGGGGGGGGGCAAATATACGCAAATGGTTGGTACCTAAGGAGACGAGATAGCTTGCAGGGTTGAAATATTTCTCGGGTGGGGAGGAGGGCAAAAATACTCAAATACTGTAGTTACTGGTAAAAACTGCCCTAAATATTCGGGAGATCAAACAGCGAGAAAGCCCTGCATGTTTGCCTAATTTTGCTAACTTCATTAGTTGAATGTAGAACTCATTATCACTACCTTACTAGTTCTCATCATATCAAAATAGTGCCACAGTTTACCATTGACCTCAGCACGGTTTACCATTGACCTACACACTATTTCAGTGTATGTCAATGGTCAACTGTCCAAATCCCCTAAAAATCCCTCTGTGCATAAAGCCTTTTGTTGAAGAAAAATGGTTAACCGTTTCAAATCAGTGTAATCCTTAAGTACATTGTCACGTTTACTAGACGAAACAATTCCACAGAATTTTAACTTTAACCATATTGTACAGTAGTTTCAATAATCATTCAATGTTTATTTTTGGGAAAAATAGAAAACTTTGTGGTTAACCATTCAGTATACCGTGAAATATGTTACATCTACCTTCCCGCTCACTCCCCCTTCCCCCCCCCCCCGCATCAAGACAAATAAGATGCAATAGTCTCTTTGGCTTCTTTCTATTACAATTTATTACCATTCAATATAAATAAAAACACCGACCAGCCAGGAAGGTACCACCCCACCCCTACAGTACCTCATATGAATCTGCTGATGAAGTACATTCCTTTCCCCGAACTCAGATCAAGAAAAATGCAAGTAAAAGCCCATGCTACAGTAAGTACTCTTTGGCTCCTTTTCAGGACAATTTAATATAAATATGACATATTGACAAGCAGGGTTTGCATTTCTCTGAAAAAGTCGTCGTAATTTTTCATGATAGTATTTATTTTTTTACGACCATTCAAAATTTCGCGTCGTGATTTTTAAAATTTCTGGCGTAAATGATTAAATATACAGTGCCTACCGCGATAAGCCATAAACGGCAACGTCAGGGTAGGCTAGCCTATAGGTCTATACTATAGCCTACAACAACGTTAGCGCAACTTATCGGTAAGTTCAAGTGTGAATGAAATAATTTAATATCCAACTGTTTTTATGATGAGAAGCGATCCTTAGATTAGAAAAAATATTTTAACTTCCCTCCAAGGGAAATTTAGCCGAAAATATCCAATACATTCCGTGTATGATCCAGCAACAGATGTAGCTTTACCTAACGTTAGCGATATTAGATTAAACACAATGACAAATGTAAATCCATACAGTGTATATCCGTACAGTGTACATACAGTATGTATGGCCATGGCATGCAGTGCCGCGATCCAGAACGTTCGTTGTCACTTGTCAAAAGTTGCAAGACATTGGGATAGACCATTATTTTGGATGTGTTCTTTTTTATCGTTATGGTAGACTAGTGGAATGCATAGTGTGAACAATATTATAAATCAGCAGGTGGGTGTAATGAGTTGAATTTTCTGTCGTAAAGATGGGCAAGTCAAAATTTATATTTACGACTGAATTGTATTTTTGGTCGTAAGGAAAATTTCCGTCACTGTAAAAAACGCCCGTTTCGGCGTAAAACGCAAACCCTGTTGACAAGCCAGGAAAATGGCCAGAAAATTTCAATTGTTAATCCTTTACCATCACTTGAAAAATAAAACGACAACCTCCTCTTTTTAAGACACCGTAAAACCAAACTTGGAAATTCCTATGTACCTTTGTACAGGCTTCAGCCAATCCTCAACAAAAGTACATGGGACAAACCCCGCTCCCTGTATCAATGTTGAAGTATCAGATTACATTGGGCAGCCGCAACATTGAACAGGGTAATGGGGATGCAGATAGGGGAATGGTGATCTCAATCTTGCTTGTTTTGCATGTTCTGTCCCATCATTTTTGTCGAGGATTGTGCAGTAGGCTCCATATACATACAGTAACTTCATACATAAACTTGTTAGGACAACTTGTTACTACAACTTAGTAGCCAAAGCAAGTAACTCCGAAGAAAAAAGTATCGTACGGGAAAATTAAGCAAGGGAAGTTTTCGAAAATATTAGACTGTAAGGCTTAGTGTATTTTACACGTGTTGAATCAATTTTATGAAATGAATGTCATCTAGATAATTTTTTATGGCATCAGTTTTACATCGAGTTGGCTACCCTGAGACTGAAACACCTTCACAGTCACATGTACTAGTAAAGCATCTTGAATTGAAATTTTGAAGGACTCAGAGGGATCATAGGCCTAGATTTAGGACAACATACTTCGGGTTCAAAATGCTTAAAAATTGCCTATTATCATTGATTTCAAAAGATACTGAATAAATGTTACTAACCTTGCTCTATTTTGTTTAGGTTTATGGGGTTAATAGTGATTTGGACTATTTTGGGGAGGATTTCAGTCCTAACCTGAAGGCACAAGATGAGCTTGATTCTGCAGATCAGCACCTACTAAAATTGGTTGTAGCTATAGCAGACAGGGCCAGGTTTTCATTCATAATCGTGACTGAGAGTCAAAATGTAATTTTGGCTGAGGAAAACAGACCATGTACAATTTGCTGGGATATGGTGAGGTGGGGATGGGGTAAACATGTACATTCATCAATTCCAGTTAGTAAATTTGTATCCTAGGGACAGAGAAACTGTTTCTCATTTCTTGCTTACATTCAAAATGGTCGGAATCCTAGCGATATATATACAGTATATATATATATATATATATATATATATATATATATGTATGTATGTGTATATATGTATATGTATATATATATATACTTATACATATATGTATAGGTAGGCATTTCCATACGTAAAGCACACAAAACATATAGAGCAACCGGGAAACAGTAAATAGTAATAAACAAGCTTGTTTCTTTTAAATCTTTTATTTTGTTTATTTGGGCAACAATTAAAACTCTAACGGACAACCAAGAATTACTAATCTCAGAAGATGTGTTGCCCAACAGGGCAACAAGGCTGCAGAAAATTTTTCAAGCCCAGTGTGAAAACCTTGCAGTCATCCTCTCATCCCTCCAGAGCATTTGACGTAGAGTCATTACCCCAAAATTCCATAACATCATCACCCCATAGATACAAAGGTAGTGCCTTGAATATAAGTGCCTTGGATGGACCTCCAATCCATGTTTACAACTCTCCCTTGAAGACTCAACATTTCTGTGGGTGTCTACTGTTGTGTTATTTATCTTCAATGCACAGTTTGGAAAACTAAGCATTTGTTTTCCTCAGGGACTTTGGGGATGAGAAAAGACCAATGTTGGGACTTACAGTAGTTCTTTCATTAATAAAAACAAACCACTGTTTTTAACCACATAGTGAATTGGAAAAAGTCCTCGTTCAGCTCAGGCTTTAGTCTACTGGGAGACATGACTAAACCTGGGACAGGGATGGGCATTTTTATCTCAAGGGGTCCATATTTGTTGTAGTGGCATAGAGAGGCCAACTGGTCAGTCTAGTACATGTACAATAATTTCATGTACCATTCTGAAGGATTTTGAGAGATTGGGTCTCACATGAAAGAAAAAAATTTTCCAGTTCATGACCTCCAAACGCCTTAGCAATATTCTTTTTCTAACTCAAGATACCTCATATAAAGAGTGCTTGTTTTTGTCAAAAAATACCTCCAGTTCTCATCAAGGTCACAGATTGTTATGTAAAGTGGGCACATTGCTTCAGATTCCTTTTGTTTTTCTTTATAATTGAATGTCCTGTTTGTCCTTGACATTTGATACTGTTGGAATGTTTAAATATGTTTCCATGTAGATTTAACACAAATCTACACCATATGTAGGGCATAACAAAGTTGCTAAATATTCCCTTCAGCGACATTAAAATCATAAAGAAATTCAATCCTATGTCAAATTAATGTGCCGCGATGACATCACAGATTTCCCATAATGCACTTAATCTACAGAAAAAATTGCATTCCTCTGAAAATTTGTATCTTCCAAAGGCTCCAAGCTATTGAGATGATGTTTTCACCTCCTAAAAGAGAAAAATTTTCTGCTTTTTGATTCCTTGCCGAAGGCAGGCTAGGAATCTATGCGATGGTGATGTCATGTGTGTATGTGTGTTTGTGACACCTAGCTTGTAATTGCGATATCTCGAGATAGGAATGACCCATACCTTTCATATTTGGTATGTAGATTTGTCATGTTGAGAGGAAAACCCTATTGTTTTTGGCAGAGGTCAAAGGTCATTTGAGGTCAACAGAGGTCAAAGTCCAAAAACCTTGTAATCGCAATATCTCGAGATAGGAATGACCCATACCTTTCATATTTGGTATGTAGATTTTTCATGTTGAGTGAAAGAACCCTATTGTTTTTGGCAGAGGTCGAAGTTCATTCGAGGTCACCAGAGGTCAAGGTCCAAAACCCTTGTAATCGTGATATCTCAAGATAGGAATGACAGGCACTTTTCATAGTTGGTATGTAGATTTGTCATGTTCAGGGGAAGAACCCTATTGTTTTTATCAAAGGTCAAAGGTCATTTGAGGTCACCAGAGGTCAAAGTTTAAAAACCTTGTAATCGCGATATCTCAGGATAGGAATGACAGACACTTTTCATAGTTGGTATGTAGATTTGTCATGTTAAGAGGATGAAACCCTTTGTTTTTGGTGGAGGTCAAAGGTCATTTGAGGTCACCAGAGGTCAAAACCAGAAAACCTTGTAAATGGCTTATAAACAAGATATCTCAAGATAGGAATGACCGATACTTTTCATATATGGTGTATTGATTTGTCATGTTGAGCAGAAGAACGCTGTTTTTTCGGGCAGAGGTCAAAGGGTCATTTGAGGTCACCAGAGGTCAAAAGGTCAAAACATTGTACTGTAAACATGATATCTCGAGATAGCAATGACAGCTTTCATATTTAGTGTGTAGATGTTTCATGTTAAGAGAAAGAACCGTATTGATTTTGGTGGAGGTCAAAGGTCATTTGAGGTCACCGGAGGTCAAAGTCCGAAAACCTTGTAAATGTAAACAGTATATCTTGGCAGGGTGGTGAGTTGGTATGGGGGCGAGTTGGCATAGGGGCGAGTTGGTATGGGCGAGTTGGAATAGGGCAAGTTGGCATGCAGCAAGTTGGCGTGGTGCTGATTTGTCATAGGGGCGAGTTGGCATAGGGGCGAGTTGGCATGGAGGCGAGTTGGCATGGTGCTGATTTGTCATAGGGGCGAGTTGGCATAGTGCTGAGTTGTCATAGAGGCGAGTTGGCATGGTGCTGAGTTGTCATAGGGGCGAGTCGGCATGGGGCGAGTTGGCATGGCGCTGAGTTGACATGGTGCTGAGTTGTCATAGGGGCAAGTTGGTATAGGGCGAGCTGGCATGGGAGCGAGTTGGCATGGGGGTGAGTTGGCGTAGGGGTCGAGTTGGCATGGTGCTGAGTTGGCATAGGGGTCGAGTTGGCATAGGGGAGTTGGCATGGGGCGAGTTAGTGTCATGGGGCGAGTTAGTGTCATGGGGCAGAGTTGTCATGGGCCCCAGTTAGTATAGGGCGAGTTGGCATAGGACCGAGTTGGCATAGGGGTAGAGTTGGTATCAGGCAGAGTTGGCATGTAGGCTCACTTGTTCCAGGGATCTCACAGTTTCAAGAAAAATTCTAAAGATTTCAGTACAAAGGAATAAAAGAATTTCTCTGAACAAAAAGTAGTTCACATGTTGATTGAATGTATTGTGTCTGTTTGGCTCTTGTCAATTTCCAAACCACAGTTCACAAAACATATTTTACAAAGGCAAGGAACCACTAAGCCTTTTGGCTTTCTGGTTTTAAACATACTAAATTTTGTCTCGAGAAAATTCCTTTAACTCGAAGAAACAAATTATGGTTATTATTCCAGTACTTTACCTCTTTTGCTGAGATAAACCTTGAGACAGATTCATAATAGGGATGGGGCTGAAGAATAACTCAGCATCATCAGTCAAATTAGTGAGAGGCCCGTCCGCGACTTTTTTATTCCCCTGCTTATATGACCTGAAAAGCAATCTGGGGGCCTTTTTGGCTAAACATTTAATGACATGCCTCTTGCCAACCCATGGCACCACACTTTCTTGTTGTGTTGATGGTCAGCACTTTCTCTCTACCACACTGTAAATTTTGTAAAAGGAAATGCTATGCATTAAAAAAGTAGTGCCATACTGTTTGCTTAGTTGCATGCCCATATCAGTGTGTTTGTAAACGTGTTACTGAATTGCATCAACATATGAGATGATTATTCAAAGGCAAGACTTATTAAATGAAAAGAAGAGTAATACACTGTACAATACTTAAGATGTCTTTGCTTAAGAGCCTTTAATGGTATTCTAGAGACCCCACAAGGGTGTCCAGGGGCTCTATACTTTTAAACTGACCCTGTTTGTGGGGACTTCAGTGCTGAAACATGTTATGTGGTATTAACTGTTTCAGGATGAATGTGCCTTTGAAGTCATGGGTAGTAAACATGTCTGTGTGACTTGCATAGATTTCATGCCATACACATATATGTCATTTAAGCATGTGCAGCTTTTGAAATTTATACTGTCACATTTTGAAAATTCCCAAAAGCTGTTGTGGGTTTTGTCTTGGACCTTGATTAGGATTAAAAATTGCCCTTAACTTATTAAATGTTGATTACACCTAGCAATCCATTCAAATCAATACCTCAAATGTATCAATAACAAATACACTATAATATCCCCTCCCTTTCTCCTCCCCACAACACTCTCCTTCTTTTAGTAACACCAGTAAGGCAATGAAACTATTCACTCCTTTTAGAGAGGTGCAGGCATTACACAAAGTAGTGTCTATGGAATCAACCTCCAAAATGTTGATTACAGTGTGGAAAAGTTTGAAAACCACTTGGCCAGGGTGCGTTCCATGTAAAGCCGATACCGAAGTTATGCCAAGGTGTCACCATCAAAGAACAGATGTGATTCATACCACACAATATAACATAACATTGCCTGCTGTATAATTCGTCATACTTGCAGCAAAAAGTAACACACATTCTTTCCTGTTTGCCAGGAAATAATCATTTTTCATTTTGTGTGGGATTCAATGTGAATTTACCTGATGGAAACACAGCACAAAATTTTAAACGGTTTTGACGTAGAGATAGTTTGCACTACAAAATTTATAGGCCTAGTCAATAGGTACATTGTAGGCCAACTCAAGAGAATCCTTACACCACTAGGCCAGCGATTTCCTTCATCTACACTGAAGATCTTTGGCATATAGTGCACAAAATGCACTCTGCCACCTAGAAATTACTTTTATTTGAAGTTTTTCAGGCATTTTGTTGGACAGTAAAAGTGCTACTGTGTACAGTACACATACATCCAAATTTTGTGATATGAAGAATTGCTTTCAAATGTCATTTGCTTACTATGCCATACAGTATTATAGTTAATTGCTTGATCTCCACTTTGTTTTCTGTATAGAATCCTGGCTTTCCTGGCTGTAGTGCCTTGGAGAATTTTGGGGATATCAGAGATAAGGTTTCATGTGTTGCAAGTATTGGCACAGCAAAATTTTTCTCTTATCCCGAGGAGCCACAAGGACAAGCAGTTTCAGCAGAAGCTCGTTTTGAGAGTTTAGACATGACATTTTCTTCTCTCTCAGTGACAAATATTCCTAGGAATGAATCCCAAAGGATTGCTTTTATTGGGACAAAAGAAGGAAAGTTGCTAAAGGTGAGATTTAAATCATTATCTAAGTTCTTTTAGAAATGTTAGTAATATTGGAAGAGCATTGTATATGTATATAGTACAAGTGCAGTACCTCAATGTGTCAAAGTTATGTTAAAATTTAAATAACATCCCTCTCAATCAACCCTACACCAGTTGTAAATACCATTGGATGTTTTTGTACCAAGCAGGGGTGGAACATCCATATAGTCAGGGGTCATTTGCCCCCCCCCCACAGACTCAAATCACCTGTCAGCACTCTTTTTAGGATTTTACCATATTAAGGCATAGGGTACTGTATCCACCTACTTCAAAGTGCCCCTGCAGGCCATTCTCGCTCCCTCTGACGGAATTTCCTCTCTCCGCCACTGGTACCAGGTACTGTATTTTAAAAGCTGTTGCACCACACATTTTTTGGAAACATTCTATCAAGACATTATTTCAGAGATTTCAGCTATTAAAGTTCCTTCAACTTTCATAACTTTGATAAAAAAATAAAAATTAAACTAGTGGTTTGATGTGCTAAAGTGTAAAAAATACAGTAATTAAGATTGCCATTCGTCACTTTCTTTCTATTTTTGTAATTATTTCAGGTGAATCTTAATCAGGCAAGTTGTAAATTTTATGAGGTTGTGGACATAGGATCTCCTATTCTTGGTGATACGACGCTGTACAACAACAATGAAAGTTTACTTGTGCTTACAGAATCCAAGGTAGGAGGTCATATTTCTTGTCACTGTATTATTAAGACCAAACTTAAGATCTCAGGGTCAAGAATTTCTCAAGTTCAAAAGGTAACTAGTGTTAAAAAGGAGAAATTGTATAATTCCATTGTATTGATAGAATATCCTCTCTGTCAATATCCATTACACACTTTTTAAATATAAACATATACTGTAGTATATCGAGGGTCATATATTGGGGGATACAGAAAAAAGTCTCTCACAACCCCTCCCCCTCCCCTGCTTCTTTCAAATAGAGATTTTAACATGTTAAAGTTACTGTGTATGTGGCAATATTATACCATACACTTATGCAAATTATTCATTTTATCTTCACTGTGTAGCCTTTTTGTTCAACCTTTCTGGTTCTCATCAGTATGTCTTTTTTTATGCTCA
The DNA here is from genome assembly GCA_009936505.3 of Holothuria glaberrima. Lineage (NCBI taxonomy): Eukaryota > Metazoa > Echinodermata > Holothuroidea > Aspidochirotida > Holothuriidae > Holothuria > Holothuria glaberrima. The sequence goes on along the minus strand of WURT03031548.1, from coordinate 1,232 downwards.
ATGCCTTATTAAAGAGATTTTTCATTTTTGGTTTTGATGAAAGAGAAACCCATGCTGGCGTATGTGTGTATGAATGTATGTATGTATGTGTGTTTGTGACACTTAGCTCGTTAACGTGATATCTCAAGAAGGGAAACTCCGACATTTCTCATACTTGGTATATGGATGCTTCATATTGAAAGGAAGGTGCCTATCGTTTTTGGTGGAAGTCAAATGTCATCTGAGGTCACCAGAGGTCAAACTCTGAAAACCTTTTTAGCAATATCACAAGATAGGACGCATGGATAAACTTTGTACATTGCACAAAGAGGAATGACTGTGTCACTTTTGGTGGAGGGCAAAGGTCACCAGGGGTCATCAGAGGTCAAACTCTGGAAACCTCGTTAACAGGATATCTCCAGATAGGAAGCATGGAAATTGGTCATACTCTGTATGAAGATGTATTCTATTAAGAGGAAGATCCCTATTGTTTTTGATGGAGGTCAAAGGTCATCTGATGTCACCAGAGGTCAAACTCTGAAAACCTTGTTAACAGGATATCTCAAGGTAGGAAGCATGGATAATCTCCATACTTAGCATGGGATACATTGCATCAAGAGGAATGACTGTTGTCATTTTTGGTGGAGGTCAAAGGTCACCAGGGGTGATGGAGGTCAAACTCTGAAAACCTTGTTAAAAGGATATTTCCAGATAGGAAGCATGGAAATTAGTCATACTTTGTATGAAAATGAATTATACAAAGAGGAAGATCCAGGATTGATCCCAACTTGGTTGTTAAGGGATAGCATTGATGTTTTTCTACCAATTTTTTCACATATAATTAATAAATCACTGGAATCTGGTGTTTTTCAAAAATTGCATGGTAGCACTGTGATATCCCCAGTGATTAAGAAATCATCTCTTGATCGCAATATTCTTAAGAATTACAGACCGGTGTCTAGTATATTGTTTTCGTCCAAGGTTCTGGAGTAAGTTGTTGCAATGCAACTTACGATTCATATTCAAGCTAATAAATTGGATGAAGTGTACCAATCAGCTTCTAAGTTAAACTATAGCACTGAAACTGCATTACTAAAAGTCAAGTCTGGTGTGTTGCATGCTGTAGACAGGGGGGAGGTAGTTTTCATTGTCCTTCTTGATCTGTCTGCAGCATTGGATACAGTTGATCATGAATTGTTACTTCAACGTCTTTACGATAACTTTGGTGTAACTGGAAATGTACTTCAGTGGTT
>WURT03031536.1:0-34329 GCA_009936505.3 Holothuria glaberrima | reverse complement strand
CATAATCGGATTCTAGTCGTACAGTATATTTCTAGGACTGACAAAATCGCAATAGACATCATCATGTAGCCTGTAGGGACAGATATTTGGCGTGTATTAAAATAGTTTTTTTCTCGGTCTGTAATTTCATTTGGGGCAAATGGGGGCGAGAGTTTCAACTGGGGGCTCCCGCCCCTGCCCCTGCCCCCCGCTGGCTACGCCACTGTTCAACAGAGAGCGAGAGGAGCCACTCTGCGTATATTATGTGAGATATTATTTACTTATTACAACCGAACATAATGTGTTTTAGTGAAATGAAGCATAAACAGCGGACTGGTCATTATACAGTAGGGCTCATTAAAAAGGACTTGGGCTGATTTTAAGACACGAAATAAAAATTAAAATGCAATTTGAATAAGTTTTGTGGTACGGTTTACGCGACCCGGGTGCTGTATGATTTTTTATTTGCCTGTAAAGGTTCTGCCTGGCCATTGAAGACGATCACATACGGATGTATTTATTTGTGTTAAGTTAAAAACTACAATTTCGTTTAGGTAGTAGAGTTGACCCATTTTGGCTCTTGACCATGAACTTGACAGAAATTTGAAAAAAGAGAGGAGGAGCAGTTGTCCCAAATTAATTTTTAAATATCACCCACATCTTAAAATTTCCTATTGTTTCACTTGGGAACATATATTCCTATGATCAGCATAAACAAACTATTCATTTAAAGGCTAACGAAGTAGTTGTTCTGCATGAATTGAACACTGTAGTCAAAAAGTATCATCGAATGATCAGACAGGGCCATCCACGAATTAAGGAACTGGGGTACACTCATTCGAGTAGGGACTACTGCATTTTTCCTTAGATACAAAACAGAGTTACAAATAAATTTTATCAGCGTACACCACAATTTACTCTAGTCTGGTCTCGATGTCTCCCAGGTAAGGACGTCAAAATCTTTGAGAGATTCGAGAGATCGAAGCAAAATTTTGTCATGGTTCTGCTTAAATTCTTTGACGTAAGGACTAGACTAGTGTAAATTGTCGGGTACTGTTGTACAACAGTTGAAAAAATATAGGAAGCAGGGTGAGTTACGCCAGAAAGTGTCAGGGTAAAGATCTCATTTAATGTTTCCTGATGGGGCAGAGGTAAACTCCAATCAAGCAATAAGCGCGATATTGATGTGAAACGCCTCATATTTCTGTATCGACAGCTCAAGTCGTGTTATTTTCGTGCAAAAACACGTTGGGTGAACATTTTTGTTCTTTTTCAAAAAAGTTTCTCCATTCAGGCTTCGTTTTCGAGCATACAAAATTAATATTTAAAAAAAACATTCTACTGAAAGAAAATCACGATTTTATGGCGAAGGTTCTGCTCAAATAAAATACTGCAACAAGTCTGCTGGCCACAGCAAAAGCGTACTCTTTCCCGGCAAGCGTTATCGTCCCGGAAAATTGATGTCTGTTATTATGCAAAAGTAGTTTCAAAAGATCCTGGGTTGTAATAGATAAACACATGTAGGAAAAATTGACATTGCCATATTTGGAGAAATTATGAAACTTACAGGAAACAAATTCGATTAGGGAACCCTAAGAAAACTGGTGAATAAAAAGTACAAGAGAGGCTCAGAAGTTGAGGAAATAATTACAAGTAGGGCAGTAAAGCTCTAACGGTAACACTAAATTATCAATATTAGCAACTCTTGCAGGGTCCTATAACTTGACATATCTCTATTGTTATTATTGGGACCTTTTACATAACGTAAACATGTCAGCATAACTCAGTGACTGGAGTGGAAAGGTTAAGGCTTCAATTTTTAAGGCCAAAGAGACATGTTTGTGTCTCACGTCGGGAACAAAAATGGCACTACCCAGAACAGGTGGTTGACCAAAGTGTCAAGCAACACAAGAAATGAGAAAAATATTTCTGAAAGCTTTCAGTAGGTTATGAAATATCAGCGAACAGGTAGCGTCGCTAAGCTTGTCGAAGGATCCATTGAGTAGCTCTAACGATTGCAAAGTACTCGTGAGAAACTTAGGCCTTCTTACTATGAAAATCATTTTCAAAGAGATATCTGAACACCTAGATTTGCACCATTAACACTTTTGAGCATCATTCATCGAAATAAATTCGCTACCATGTGCGACTTTGACGACAACACAAACAACCGTTGTAATAAACTAGGACTGGAGGTTAGTTTCTGAAATCCTTTGGTGTCATAATGAGCTGAACAGAAACTATATACTTAAAGGTAAGTATGCCATTTTTTAAGAAAAAGTTAACTAGCAGTAGCACAGCTGCACTGTGAAGTAGATATTCTCCTGATCGAAAATATGTTTTCGTGAGTCTTTCGTTATTCATCTATGTAATGTCCGAGGAACATGTTAGCCTTCGAAAACTGTATTACCAGTATCTTATAAACGTAAACGAGAGAAGCATCTAAATTGTCTTTTGTTTATTTTTCAGAGCTGCCGATGACAGACAAATCGTAAGTTCCAAGCCTTTGCTATTTTTGATTAGGAATGGTATTTCTTCTGATTATGAAAATCAAGACATTCAGTGAAATTTGAGATCGATTGTTGATACTAAACATATCCGCCAATTGAATATGGGTGACTATGGTGAACTAATCGACTCGTTATTATGTATTTTGTTATTTTTATGACTATAATTGTTTTTACAGCAACTCTTCTGACATTACAAAGCAAGAACCAAACGGTGAGTATAATCAAAGAATGTAACGTAGTGTATCGTCGTACCTACAAAGAAAATGAATTGCGCATGAACACCTGCATAGTGTTGCACGGACACTGCGAGTAGCCGATGTTACCGATGCTGGTATTCAGTTCTCAATATCGGCCGATACCGATCCGATACCGATATTTGGGAAATGAAATATTGGAACTTACATTCAAAAATACTCAAATTGTGTCCTATTTTCAATTGACAAATGGATTGATCAATAAGATATCGGGATTAAGGTAAATTTTATAGATACCGATGAAAGTCGAAAATTGGTAATATCGGCCGACACCGATTGTGAATACCGATATTCGTCCCAACACTACACGTGGAATGACGGCAAATGAAAACGCACAAAAATCTCTTCAAACTAAACTTAGTGCTGATTTATTTGCTGTAACCATCAGTCTCGTCAATGACTATTGTAGCAAATTTAATAAGGGCCTTTGGTCACACGGTAAGATGCAACACTATCTTTGTTTGATCTCTGAAGTGACAACTGATGAACAGACCTATTGGACATTCAGAAGACCCTTGCAAAATAAATAAGTCAGGCGCACTCACTACCTATCGATAGACGAAATAATCGTGCACAGTATTACCTTTACATACTTCACGTTAGTAGCACTGCATGCTTGAGACGCAGTAAACGCGAATCCTGCAGCCTTATATGGTGCATAACTTTCGAGAACCTAGTCAGGGTAACACTTCCGCGAGATAACTTATTTGCATTTGGTATTTTCACTTATAAGCAAACGACTTTTTATACTGGTTGCACCCTTAATTCTAAAGAAGAAAACATAACGATAACGAAGAAGTTTTGAAAGCTGGAATTGCGGTGGCCAAAAGCTAAAGAAAGATGTGAATCTAACATTGTTAAGTCTACTAAAAATTGTCTACGCTTCTATTAGACCCATATGAGGAGGCAAAATTGAAAAATTATTTTTAAGTTACAATGTCAGTTCTAATACCTTCAAGGTATCTATCTTTTCTGTTGGACAAATAAGAGAAACTATGTTTGACAAAAGAACAGGACCTGAATAGTAAAGAACAAAGAACATAAAATATATTTCTTCTTATGGGAACATTTTACGCTGAAGAATGGTGTAAGTGACGTACTGTGTCAAGAACTTAAGATCGTTACAGGTTTGAGACAAATCACTAAAGTGTTTTCAAGGATTTAAGAATGTGCATTCTATTTACGTTAGGGCTCACGCTCTCCAAAGCATGTAGCAAGATGGTCTGCTTTAGACCTTTAGAGCAATATATGGAAAACAGATTCGAAACAACCTTGTTCTTTTTCAATAGAACTAGAGCAGCTCATTTCTAACGTTGCTTCATTGATTAAAGTAGACTGGGAGATACTCGCCATAGATGATTTGGGACTATCGAGAAAAGAGGTCCTTGCCATAGTTGACAATGACAAAAGTGTAACGGGTAAGTTTTAAAAGATCTTTTGCACTAGGTAAGGGGTTATTCCTAAACTGTAACATGTCAACATGTTTTCCATATACTAGTGTAAATATGACCTAAGGATATTAGGCAAAACAGATGTTATAGTCGGTTATATCTTCCTGGTTCAAATGGAAATTCCGCAAAGACGGTCAGCAACCAGAGGCTAAAAAAGAGGGAGAAGGGGGGGGGGGTAGCTGAGTTCTTCAATAAACTCACCGTGGGATGACGTACTTTATACCACCTCATATTTTGAGGATGAAGTAAACAAAAAAAAAACAGAGGGTAGTGGAAATGAACAGTTACCTATTTCTTACTTATTGATGACACATGTGACTTATTAGTGACTGGAAGGTGTATATAAAAAATAAATTCCCAGGCTTAAATTTGAGAAATATATTTTTATTTTAACATTTTTATCGTTAACAGTAGCAGCACCAAGGGGGAGGGGTTACCCCCCTCGGATTTCTTCTTGACTAATTTACCTCCCGTTAATTATATTAAATATGGTACTATGACCAAATATATAGAGATAGGCTGCTCGTACTATTAGAAACAGCTTCCAGGAAAGTTCAGTAGACTTTGCATGATCACTACCATATCTGTGCAACACATGAAAGTAACATAAATTATTTTCCGTGACTCCCTTCGCATAATTAGTTTGGGACATTCAAATTAATGTTGTTTTTGCAAACTTCCACGTAACTTCTGCCATTACACACCCTCCATCATCCCCTTGCATCATTAAACGGACCCAATATTAGTTTAAAGATAAAGCTATTACTACTACTGCTGCCAACACTGCTACTGCTGCTGCAACTGCTACTGCAACTGCTACTGCTACTACTACTGCTACTACTTTTACTACTGCTACTGCTACTACTACTTCCACTGCTGCTACTACTTTTACTGCTGCTACTACTACTTCTGCTATTACTACTAGTTCTACTGCTACTGCTACTTCTACTGCTACTGCTACTGCTATGTAGCTACCACTACCACTACAATAAAAGAAACGAAAAAAGTAGAGTTTCCAGGTTTTGAAAGTGTGTAATTTGAGTATTTGGAGATAGCTAATGATAATTCTATTTATAATCCACATTTGTTCTTTCGTGTCTACGTTTTCTGCACCCCCAGCAGAGGCCCTTAAACATAAGTATCACACATTACCTTTCCAGTGTCAGTCTCCAATCTTTGACATCCTTAAGGCCTATGAAAGCATTTCCAGTGGACCTTTTTACATGAATTTATATTTTGAAAATACTCCTCACAAAGATTGCTTTTTCTTCTTTACCTTAAAATTGTACAAATTGTAACGTATTAAACATGTGGGCTATGGTCTCTTACAGACTGCAAAGTTAGTAACAATTTAAAAAGTCTTGACTCCGTTAGACTGTTTGTAGTTAGCAATATCACATCTTGCTACTAGGAATGATTAAAACACTTAAATTTTAAGACTTTTCTTCGCGTTGTTTAAACCTACAATCTCGCTCCCCTTCCAATGTTGCACAGAAAGAATGCCTGTATGCCATGAACAGGATAACTGTGGTCAACATTGTGACGGGGAGCGGGGGTGTCCCAACGAGTTTTGTCCAAGATTGTAGTAAACTGAGTACATTTGGTAAGATCTCTTTTCGGCCGAGTGTCGTTCATCTTTTACCAGGCTTCAGCTCTACATCATTCTGTGATGCCTTAAAAATTACAAATTAAGATGTCTTGATATCTAAATACTCTCATCTCGGTTACAGATTTTCCAACTTATGTGTTGAAAATATTTCTAAAAAGCTGTAGCTTAAAACGTTGGGGATGTTTAACCGAATATTTAAGACTGTTAAGAGACTTTTCTTAGTCACGGGTGGTAACCTTTCTAGGCCCTACTGGGATTTTACAACCTACTTTGCTTGACATATTTGCCAAGTATCGCCTTTTTTAATTCCAATTATTTAGATGTTATGTTTAGAGATTGGTTTTTATAAGTCGGAAACAGTGCCTACGTCTCATACTTCATGCGATCTAGGCAAGGGTGTACATACGAGAATGTGGGGTGTCAGACATCTGTAAAAAGTAAACGTCGGTTCCTAAAGGGTTCTTAGTCGGTGTCCAAGAAACAGAAAAGAATCCACAGAAATTTTTAGGAAATTCACTTGAAAAAATGGTGAATTTTGGGATTAAAAATTAAGCAAAACATATTAATCATTTTAATCTCTACATACTTTTTGTTGGGCAGCTGGTTAAATTATTTGTTTTGAAGCCCCATTCTCGCAAAACATACCATCATGTTTTCTCCAGGTGGGTAGTTTAAAGTCAAGCTTTACACTTGAACCAAAAAATGTCTGCGGTTACAAAAATGAGAGGTAAAAAAGAAAAAAATTGGCTCTTGTTCCGACACGTGTTGCGAAGGTACCGACAGCTCACGGCGTCCGTTGAACCTTAACCTTACAGACTTTCACAAGTTTGAGAACGTGCATATCTTGCGAAACAAGAAATAATTTGAAAAATTTTACTGATCTGCGATCCAGAAAATTAAAAAAAAAAGCTTTTTACTATGTAAGAGCGAAACCTCTTAGTCCTTCAGCGGATAAATGGCGAAACTTTTACGATAAGTCTGGGGTTTTCCTGGGGTAAATTTTGGAGACATTAAACACTGTCAGTTGTAATTTGAAATATTTAGCAATCAAACTAAGTACAAAAAAACACTTCATGCAGTGCAATGTTCCCAATTTTGGAATATGCAGACAATGAATAATTGAGGCTATGCACCCGTAAAACTGACCAAGATTTGGAGAGTGAGGCCCTCCCCGGGCCTGTAAAAAATGTTAGATGCGCAGCAACTATTCTCAATACTTTCTACGTTCATTGTAAAAGTAAATGATGTAAAATAACATCGTCTTAATTTTGGACCGTTGAAAGCTGAAAGCCCCACAGAACCTGGAAACTCGCGTACGGGGTTTCTCAATGTCCACATCTTCGAAGAAGTGTCTCGCCTTAAATGCACTTCCCGTGCTTTTATTTGAGGGGTCGCTTTAACAAATGGGCTCTCTTTCTTAAAACTTTGACCCATGCTCGCCAAGTAATGATAATGATCACTGAAGGATGGGGTGTAGGACATCTCCAGTCATGGCTTCATGCATGACCACATATGCATAACGCTGATTTTATCTGTGCTACTTATCTCATTATAACTACTCCGAGGCAGCCGGAGTGCAATCATCACTCCAAAGAACCATACATCATCTCCCATTATCCATCCTACAACAACCAAGCCCTTTCTATAATTTCATCGACTGGCCGTTTGTCCGAATGAGTCTGTTATAATTTGTAAACGTTTAACTTTACAGTCTGCTCAGTACGATTCCAAAAATACATACTGTCACACTATTCCCACAGGAAAGAGGCGGGGGACTGGGACCCAGACCTTTCATTTTTGACAATAACTGATCATGTTTGCTCAATTGCTGACTTTGTTTTCTAGTCAACTTGAAAGGTGTCACATAGCACAAAAACACATGATTACATAATGCGTGCTCTTATAAAAACGTTTTCTTTTTGTATCTACGTTGATATTTATGAGGCACAAATTTACACTCACAGTGTTTAATTTCTGAATTTTAGCGGGTGGGGGCACCAACAAGTCTTGTCGTAGAGTTAGAGCAAGTGGCTGAAGAAATACACTGTGAATTTAATATAACAATGTAAGATGTGATATTTACAATCACATAACTTTGTTATACTCACAGAAAAAGTGGAATTAGTTCTTTTCAAATGGGCCGCATATCCTAAGAAGAAACGTACTCATAAAAATCTGCTGGAAATTTTCAAAGCCAGCTGTGTATGTCTGGATTTTCACTGCAACAACTGCTTTGAGGTTTTGGAAGAGACAGATCTGCAACTGTTATCTGACACACATCTAACTAGTCGTAAGCGCATTTATCATTTACTTTTTGGTTACAAGGGTACGAAGGAAACAAAACTAATGATCGCAATAACATAAAGGCATTGAAACAGAGGAGACTCTCAAAAAGGGGTAAAGCAAAGGATGTAATTACTGTCTTGAAATGTTTTCTTACGAAAAATATGAAGAAACCTGTTTCAACTACACCTTTGCCAAACCTTTCTTCAGTCGTAAGAGTCTTAATGTTTGCTTAAAGTTTTTGTCTTAGATTAAAGGTATATATTCCATCTTATAATTTATTCGTAATACGTTTCATCGATTTGAAATTTTTGATCCCTACTTAATCCTTTATATGGTAGAGACAGATAATTTTCTTGCAAGTGAACTAAAAAATAGTCCATTTTTGACAACGGTCCTTTTTAGTGAGAACTAACGTTTAGCCTTTGCTTAAAAAGTAGGTTTCTCTCCAAACACGGAAAGTCAGCAAAGTGAAGGCAACCTTAAAAGTGGAAACGCTGAGGCCATGGGACAATCCACTAGGTAAGGTGAAATGAAATTCTCATACACGTCTCTAATGAGAACAAAACTCCTAATGACGTAGACGATTGGGATAATTGTTGGCGGAAAGATTCAATTAGATTTACAAACAAATAACGTCACGGCTATTTGACAATAGGGTAGATGAGACGTCCTTACGACCTCTTCCTAATGAAAAATACATTGAAATTCGTCTAGTTACTGCGTGCATTTGCGCAAGCGTATACGCCTAACATGAAGTCATTTACCTTTGAACATGTGTTTTGCCAACCATTGAGTACTGTGAAGTAATCGTGAAAGATCTAATTTTAAATTTACACCGTTAAAGGGACTAAGTGAGTTGATATCGATGAATTTTATGTATCACTTTATACGGTTATCAAAAATGTAAGAAATTGTAGTTTTTATAGGCTTAAGAGCTTGTTTTATGTTTGCTTGACCAAGTACTTGATAGAACAGTCTCTCTTGAATATACAACATGAATATACAATTGAAAACTTGATCATAATTGCCCTTGGTAATGGGAGTTGCAAGCCTGTCAATAAAGTTGGCATAAACCTCAATAATTTTTTTTTTGAACAGGGGTTGCATTCGATTTCTATCTAATGGTTAAAAGTATCCAAAGTGTCTGGTCACAGATTTGTAATAAATGATTTTAATCATTAATTAACATATCATTGCCGTTTAAGTTGGGTGTCACGTGTGCTGAATCACTTGGTTTCACCATTTACCATAAAGATGTGAGTAAACTCAAAAGGTGTGACAAAATATCATGAATTTGGTGAACCAACTCAATACGCCTCTTCAAGGAAAAAGCATTCAAATATTATAAAGTGTACCATTAGCGGCAAAAGAGAGACTTTCTTCAACATGTAATTTGATAAAAAAAATAGAACCTTACCATAATAGGAAACTCATAAAAGTAACAAAAATGAAAAAAAAAAAAAAAACAGGAAAATCATGTAGAGGAATGTGATATCTACTTTAATGGCAGCAGAAGGAGCAAAATTAAAAAAAAAAAAATTAAGTTAAGTATACCACAAACAGTAAAGCTAAAAACTGCTTTTCAAAGATTAAAATATCTTTCCTTGCAGTGAGATTTTCGCGGTGTTTGCGGGGGTTGGAGATCTGATTGGAAATACTGGAGCTGCAAAACTTGCTAAGAAGTATAAGATCAAGTGGGCAAATCAGTCATGCGAGCCAGGGGACAAAATTTTAATAAAGTTGACTGAAACCAAAAAACTAGGAAACACTCATCCCTCGGTAGAGCTCTTTCGTAAGAACCTGAATAAGTGTGGTCTATTCGGAGCCTATCGAGCAGTTGATACATGCATTTGTAAAGGTATTGTCACCTGAAGGGTAAAGTAAGAAAGATTGATATATCAAATGAAACGTTTAATCTTTTACTGATTTATTTCAAGGATTTTATATTTTAATGTCTCTTGGTCTCTACTATTCCAAAACATATTTAGGGTACAGTACCTACCTGAAAATATGTCGAATATCGGTATTCAAGTTTCTTTGCAGGTTTTTCATTTCTGTATAAATTTCAGTCCTGTAACGACTGGTTTTCTTACGATATATCCCCCCCCCCCCCCTAAAAATACGTGTTCAGGTAGTAATGTACAGAAATCTTTTTAAAAGTTTATAAATCCAAGTTAAATTCCAATTCTTATGCATGTCTTTAGTTGTAAACTATGTATTGCGTTTCCACATTTTAAACCCTGTAAGTTTAGCATTGCTGAGACTGCGACATGAGATTGTGGCAATTATCAAAGAGCAGCTTTTTACTTTCAGACGTGTATTTATATATCAACCATGTAACTTAACATCAGTGTTTCGCTTCGTTCTTGATAAGCCCTTTTAGACTTGGAGAATTTCATAGACATATTGGCCCACAGAATAAGATTCGATTGGGAAATATTTGCCATAGATGATTTAAAACTGCAACGGAACATTGTGGAAACAGTATGCAGTGACGAGGAAGGTAAGAATGGGTATTCTTTATATTTATTTCTCTTGTTTAAAACCAAATTATTTTAATGAAACATTTCTTTTGTTTTTTTTTTTTGTTTTTAATTTTTGCAACATGAAAGTTGGAAAGTATTGAAAATAATGAAGGAGTGATTATATCACATAATGTTAGGGTGAATTAAACCATGTAAAATAACATTTTTTACATTGATTGATGGCGTTTCACTTCAAGTAAAAGTGCTCTTTTGTATATTAGAGTAGTCACTCCAAAACTTAAACAATTTGAATTGATTTGGTACCGTTTTCTGTAGTTTACATTTCCATCAAAAGTTTTATCGAAATAATTATCAAATCTTACTCCCAATCAAAAGTTTAGCCAAGCAGTATTGTAGAAATATCTGCAGTGCCTCTTGAATACTGGCATTATTTAAAGTAGTGTGTAGATTATGCCAGAGTTTACTTGAATGAGAACATTTTAAGAGTAAATTCTTTAATAATGTAGTATACTCATGGCAAAGGTAACATTTGTCTTATGTTTTATCAAATACAAAAACTTATTTGCTGGAATTTTTCTACGTACCATAAAATACTGGGACCACCTCAAACTAGTATCTTTGGAACATTGGAAAAAAGTACAAAAGAAAACAGAACAGTCATTTTTACCGATTGGGATTATTTGACACCGCCCTCTGATCGTAACTTACCCCTTTAAGTAACCTATTGTAAATCGTGTTTCAAATAAAGGCCACTGTATAACATAGCTATTGATAAAACTGTTACTTGGAGAAGTAGGATTCAAAAACATACCTCAAAAGGTACTTTTCGAAAGGATTTTTATAGAAAAATAATAAAACTGTAATATTATAGAAAGTTGGATTGAACTTAATATATCTGGAGTAGGCTGCCGAAGAAATGGTGCACAATTCTCTCTACAAATCCATGAAATGTTAGTTACAATAACTTTTTGGAGGGATGACTGATCCCACCAGAATTCTAAGACCCACTATCATGGACTTTCCCTAAATTCTAACTTAAGGCACAAAAATGTACAGAGATATTATGTAAATGTGTAAAAGCCTTATTAAGGAATGTATCGTTATCGAATATGACAAATTTTGTATCATCTGTATATTGAACTAATTAGAAACGTTTAAAGTTAAAAAAAAAAATACCACGAATAACCTTTTCATTGCTAACAAGATTACTCAAAAGCTCTCAACATTAAATAAATAGAAAAAAGGAAAAGGAGGTCACCCTGTCGACATCAATGTGATTTTTTTGGGAATGCATTCAATTAAGGAAATCCAAGCATGATTATGAGCATGAATAATGAATGGTCCAAAGTTAAAGGATCGATTACCGTCCTAATGAAAACAATTGACATACTACCAAAAACCTTTTCATTGTCAATACCAAAAACAAAATTCCATGCTGCATCATACTGTACGGTTCTAGTTCCACTTATATTGCGACCCTTGAAAAAACACTCTGGTTGCATGAAATAATAGATAATATGACTGCTTTCAAACGCTTGGCGGTACAAGGTTATGCTATTAAAACATTTAGCAATATATTGGCTCTCGATTATTAAAATGACAACAATGTATATAATCTTTCGTAATTAATTCGTTATTAATGTTTAAAAATACTATGTTTTGTGTCCCTGAAAGAGTTCTCACAACATAAAATCGAAGACCTTAAAACAATGGACCAATCTTTTCCAACAGACACTTGGACACTTTAACAAAGAATCTGCCACAGCCCAAAGATTAATTACTTTCCCTATTGATCAAAACCGTAGGTAATTCATAATACCTTTAAGGATCTTAAAGCAACTAGATTGTTTGGTAGTTTTCCGTCTGACATAATTGGAATAAATCTTCCTTGTTGAAGTGTACATCCTGTGAATTATATAATTGTTTATAGTGCTTATTAAAGTCCCTTGGTGTTTTATCCAAATGGTTTATATCCCTTTTGTCAGCAAACAATTGGTAAATAATCTAAATACTAACACGGTTTATTTTACTTTTTTATTTTTTGACTTCATTTGGTCACGGTAATTTTTTTCCTCGTTCTCATTATATATATATATATATAAATTTATATATATGTATATATATATATATATATATATATATATATATATTTAATTACTAAATAACGTTTCCTTAGTATAAGTAGAAATGAGGTGGGTCTCCTCCCAATCTAACAGAGAAGTGTCTCGAAAAGCAATTGATCAACAATAACATGTTAAATTTCACTTCTGGAGAATTTTCATAGTTTTGAACAAACATGTGGAGAGCAAGCATGTTGGTCAATGGGTTCAGTTGTTACTTCTTTAACCATCTTCAAATAACATTCCTCTTCAAGCAACATGTTAAATCCTACAATTCTTCACCCACGTTAACATTTCTGAGGGAGTGATCTTGAATTCTTTCCTGATTTAATGTCACAACTTGCTTGTCAATTTGAAGGCAAAATGTATGAGGTTTTTATAAAATGGAAATCAGGATAGAAATGTTGCCCTACTTTGCTCTTCCACTGTAACATAAAACTTGTAGGAATTTTTCCCCTCCCATCGCCCTTCAATTACCTTACGTTGAATGTGATGGTGATATTGTTCCCTTTTATCTTTCATTCATTGCATAGCTGGCGAATCTCTACAAGTGGTATATTGACAAATGTTGTTCCATTTCCTATAGATCCAGTGAAAATTGTACTTACTACCTGGAAGCAACAGTTCGGCAGACCGTTAGCGAAATATACACTCATAAATACTATGATCAAAAGCAAGGTCTGTAAAGATCCAAGTAATAGATGTGCAGAAATCCTTAAAGACATTCCAGACTCTGAACCTCTCCCGAACTTGGAAAATCATGGTAGGCTTCATGGTAGTCTTTCATCTCAACACCAAGCTATTTTAGTCACCTTATATTGAAAAGAGAACAGCTTGTCTATATCTTTATCATGCATTTTTGTTGTTATCTTATCTTTCTTTGTGTATAGTTGACGTTCAATGAAATAAGATATCGTAGAATAAGGTATTCCAAAATAAAAATATGTGTGTGAGTTTTCCTGTCCGTCTAGGGCGTAGATAAATGTTAATAACACTTATTTTGCCTAGTTTATTACTCCAACAGTCAAAGGCGAGATGTAATAGTTGCGTAACTCAAATAAACCCCCTGTCAACCATATGTGATTTTCAATGCGATTTCCAAGTTTCACACTGTTGACTATTGCGAAATAATGTGTTACTTTGACCGATGACGTCTGATGTCACAGGCATGTCAAATGAACGTTGCAACTTTGTTTTTTGCACTTGCTTTATGGTTTGTGTATTATTGAAATAAAGTGGTGAGGTGATGGAATACTCAGCTCTATATATTGCATTCATGATTTCATATTTATACTACTGTTTTAATACCTTGAAATAGAAAAATCAAACACGAAATATGAACATCCAGACGGTGTGAGGAACGATGGTTACAAATCCTTCCGGTAAGTCTTCCAAACTTAAACTTTTTTTCCTGAAAAATGATTGCCAAATTTTGTTCCTTATGAAGTTATTACTTATTTGCAAAGCTTGCTTGATGTATGCGTGGACGTTTCAAACGTTAAATCTTATAATGAATAACATGGATTCTCAAGGGAAATAGTCGACTTCGCAAAAGAATTCAAGACCCATTTGGCAATTTCATGAGAATTAAGCTATTGCCACTGGAAGTCTGAAAATTACCTCAGGAAATGCACCATTTTCCATTAAGTTTCTGAGGAAAATAGAAACTTTTCTCTGGAAGCTTATCAATGCCCATGGAATTTGATTAAGTTCTGATGGGAAATTGTAATTCTCCAAGGGATGTGGTAACGTATCTTAGCAATATGGTTATTCCCCATGACATTTGTTAGTTCTCATAGAGAAGTAACAAGTCTCAAAACGAATTGTAAGTTTTCCAAAGAGAATCTCCATTTTTTATGGAATGCTCCATTTTCCCATGCAATTTCCCATGGCTTTTGTGATTCACCATGCCTGAATCATGTACAGTACCATATTTTACCCACGACGCTTTGCATGAGTTTTACCCCTCACTTGAGGGAAGCACCTGTCATGTTTTATTTAACTTTTCAGAATCCAGCATGATATTATATACTAACATGGAAGATATGTATGTCATTTTGACTTGCAGGGCACAATTATTGTGTAAGTCTTAGACACTTAAGTGTCATAATGAAAATTTCATTTAACTCTTGTGGTTGAACAAAAGCACTTGTTAGGTGGCGTTAAGCTGCTCCTGGTCACCCCTCCCGCTCACATGACAATTCATAAACAGTTAAGATAAGGTGAGTACATATAAAGTAAAAATGAATAAAATAAAAGACGATGGGCCATTAAAACACACTTCAAGCATTTAGAGCAATTGCAGTTCAGCAAACATTTTTTGATTGGATGCCATTCGGTTTTGTCATTATGTCTCTAAATGTTTTGTGTGGATTCTTCTTCAAATATTCAAGGGAGGGGTGATTAAAGGGTTGCGAGATCTCGTTAAGTGCAACGTAATAAAGAGTAAACGTTTCCCTGAGAGGGTTTTCCAACAAGTGCGGTAAATAGCCGAACACATTTTTTAACACCTGATGGATTTTGAAATGAGCGGAAAACGCCATATCCCGCTGTATTTATTTTAACACTGATTTCATAACAGCTACAAGGCTTATCCTTACCAAGCTTTGCCTCATTAACGTTTTTGAGATAATGACAGATATTGGAATCCTCTGCGTAACTCCTTCTCTCTTCTCCTAAAGTGAGATCTTGGATCCTCTGCATTTTCCCTGATAATTGTGAACTGGAGATTTAAGTTAGTGTCCATCCCTCTCCAAAAATTAAGATCTGTATGCTAATGGTTCATTAATTTATGTAAATAGTTCTAAAGAAATGAATACAGCTTTTATCTAGTGTAATTTGTGTGTAATTTTTTGTCTTTACAGTATAGCTGTAATTTTTTGTCTCTACAGTATAGCTCATTGATTGTGTAGGGCCTGTTTTCAACAACGTATGACCCATATTCTACTGGTATATATGCTTCTCTTATGTATTTTTGTACTCTCAGCTAATAAGTGCAATATCCCTGTTTATACTGTGATGGGTTGATAATTACCGCTGTTGGCTCTGATTCACCTCTGTATAGTCCATATAGTTCTTTTGACTAACACCATGGTGCACAATATGTGAGTCTTCTACTTACAATTAACGAGGACCTTATTGTTCACAGCACTTTGTATATAACAACTAGTAATGTACTTGTATACTGTGATTGCCATGTTTACAAAGTACACCAACTGCGGTTCATTACGATTGGTTGATGAGATATATGCAGATGAGAGAGGGCGTTTGCTATATACGCAATACCATTGTTTGGGATGCACTCGTACACCTGCAAATATACACTGAAGTGGTAACAGCTTGCTTGCATTGGACAGCGCTGTACTGTAAGGTGCTTAACAGCTGGTGTAAACTCAACAGTGAAAACTTCATGGGGTAAAATTTTTCGAATAGAGACGCTGTCCAGTCTCTTATCTAATGGTGCATGCTTAATTAAACATAGCCCAGGCTAAATCTGTTATCAGACACCATAGGCCAATGGAGCAGAGACCACTAGACAGTTAACTCTGTTGACTCTTTGTATACCACACAATAGACCTTTTGAGATGGTCAGTACACTTTAATCAATACAGAGTGTAAGGAGGAAAATAAACCAAGCATGCATGAAATGCAAATATCCATAGACTAGTGAGACAAATCAGGGAGGTGTTATTAGATGGAGATCCATCGAAAATTTTAATTAAAGCTAATCCAGTTAGAGTGACAGTCAGAGTGGAAACTAAAACCTTTAATTGGGGATTACTGAACTAATTGGCATTGAATTCCTTTGTCTAATATCTGGGCAACCACATCTGCTCATTCATACCTACAGCGACTCCAACAAAAACTATTATCCGGAAAAAATGCTTTTAAGTCCAACTAGTTGCCGACTGCTAAGTGTGAAACACTGTACCGACATTCAAAACGACTGTTTATTGCTAAGAAACTTATTGATGTTCGCTATAAAACAATGCTCATGATTTATGCAAATGAGCAAAAGAAGTTTAAGACTAAATTTTACTGTCGGTTTTTGACTAATATTAGCATTCGCTCGCATGATTTAAAAGGCATAACCCGATTGAGTAAGTTATAGGGAACTAGACAAATATGTTGTAAATAGCGTCCAATCGCGTTGAAACCCCTCAATTAATTTACAGCTTGAAATCCTCTAATTAACTTACAGCTTGAAACCCTCTAATTAATTTACAGCTTGAAACCCTCTAATTAATTTACAGCTTGAAACCCTCTTATTAACTTACAGCTTGAAACCCTCTAATTAATTTACAGCTTGAACGACTGGCAATGTTAAGGCAAGGGGCAAATTTTGAGATCTGCTCATCGAGATGTAGCAGACAACGTGTCCCACTTGTACTTAGTTCGTAACACCTCTTAAGCCTATTGAATCCTAAAGAACAACACACAAAAGAGATTACTATCGGCAACTTGTAGGCTTCAAAGAAAAAAAAATTCGATAGATTTCCATCTAATATCACCTCCCTGGCCAAACAATCCCATTATTCAGTACACTGAATAGAACTCGCATTAGGGTAACTTGCGGGTGAAAAGACCACTATTCTATTCGGGGATTTTCATGTACTGTGATACATTCAGCTCTTATTTTCGGTACTTGAATCACTTATTTTTTTGTGAAAACTATTCTGCACCGTAGTAACATGCATGGTTGACGCTCTTGGACGAATGGCAATGTGCATGGACTCTAACAATCACGGCATGTGGAGCAAAAGTTGAATTTGAGAACAAACTGCCTATCCTTAAAAATTAAATGTGGAGCTAATGCAACATTTAGTACACCCAAGACTATGCAGAGCAGTAAATATTTCGTGTTAGCATCCATAAAAACTTCAAAGACCTGGTGTTACAAGGAAAATTACATATGCATACATGTTATACATGCACTTCCCGTGCTGCCTACATACAGTTTTAGTTTTAACATTGCAGAGTGGTCATTATGGCTAAAGGTATTTTCAGTAGAGTTGCTAAGGGAGTGAACGCTGCATTTTTCAGCACAAATGTTCCATTTAGCAAAAGTTTTTCTTGGGACAACAGAAAAAAATTCATCCGAAGAGACACTTGATATGTATGCTTAGAACCTCCTTATTTGCATAAATGATTCTAATTAGCCTTTTTTACATAAAAATAAAGAAAATATTATAAAAAAAATATACCTGAGGCATCCACTCATAAAATTTTGTCATGTTTTATGACAGCAATTTTAACAGTAATTTTTGGAACTACTTTCGTGATATCCAGGCTAACCAAGATGGCGGAAAAACAAAATGACCGCTAGACTGAATTAAATATTTTTAAAAATTGCGCAAAAACGTTGCAAATTTCCACAATCATCAATCTTAATGATGTTAATTAATGTTCTAAAATTAAGGATGACCTTTACAATCTTTGGCAAAAGAGACCTTGCCCTCCAATAGGGTGGAAAAGCACCGAAAAAGTAAAAACAATGTAGTAAAATTTCCCCACAAAAATAAGAGAATAATTAAAAAAAAATGAAAGCAAATCTCAGAAAATAATCATTAAAAATATATTTCGATTGAAAACGCCAAATATCTTTATATCAGATTGCACGTAAAATTGAAAGCATGATTTGTGATATTTTATTCTGGACCCCATACTTACCATGATGGCGGAAACAACAAAATGGCCGCCAAAAGGACGATTGTAATGTTTAAAAATAATATTAAAAATAATCATTAAAAATATTTTTGACACAGTTGCCATTCATATCTGTCCAGATTTATGACAAACAATCCAATTTATTTTCCAAAATAGTTCTTTTGGAATTCATGTCAACCAAGACGGCGGAAAAAGCAAACTGGCCCCTTATGCAATAACCATGTCAATATATCATAATTATAGGAAGAATAATCATTAAATGGAATATGTAACATAAGAATATTTGGTGGCCATTTTGTTATTTCTGCCTTCTTGGATGGCTTGGATCCTGCAAAAAAAGTCCAGAAAAATGCTTTTCGAATAAAGATAGAGTTTACATTCAAATTTTTTGAAAATATTTTCAAAAGATGATTATGAATGATTATTATTTTCTATTATTATTCTTCATTATGTTTATACCATATCAGCCATTTTGCTTTTTCCGCCATCTTTGTTGACCTGAATTTCAACAAAAATGTTCTACAAAATAATTTTTAATTATTTGGCGTGAACCAAGGTCATATTTGAAGAGTCTGTGTTTCCAAAATATTTTTTTACAAATATTTTTCTCATTACTTCAATATATTTTAATAATTACATGGACAGCTCTTTTAAAATTTTCGCCATCTTGGTTGACCCAGATCCTGAAAAAAGATGTCTAAAAATACTTTTTGAATATTTACAACAGAAAAAGGACACAGGTTAGGTTTACATGCGTCAAAATATTTTTAAAGATTATTTTGCCTATTATTATGATATATTGACATAATTGTTGCACTGACGATAGAATAATTTATGCAAATTAGGAGGTTATATGGATAGATAATGAGTGTCTCTTTAGATATTCTTTTCTGCTTGCCTCATAGAATATTCATGCTAAGTGAAACATTTGTACTAAAGTATGCAGTGATCACCCTGTATTGATCCCTTATCAACTCTACTATTTCCCATGATTCGTCAATACTCAAAATATATTAAACTTTATAATTTATAAAAAAAATCTTCACATGACAAATCCCGATGAGGAGTATTTCCCATGGGGACATTCCCATAAAACATCCCCTTGAAAAACGTCCCATGTGAAAAGTTTTCACGTGAAAAGCATTCTCCTTGAGCAAAAATTCCTAGCAAAATTTTCCAATGGATTGTCATGGGGAGCTCATGCAGCTTTTTGTAAGATTTTGTTTTTGTAAACAAAGAATGAGAGATATTCTTCTACATGGTTGAAAACAGGAAAACGGTTAGGGAAGGAAATGCAGGATAAAGTTGGTAGGAAAAATCAAAGACAAGTAAAATTCTTTACACGAGGAGCCAAAATGCTTCCCTTCTCAGCAATTATCAAGTATTGCCTTTTTTGTTGATACAGAAACGCGTTTTCAACTATACTCCATTTAATAAGGACAGAAGCGGAACGCAAGAACAAAGAGTTCCTTCTCAGAGAGTACCCTAATTTTACGGTAGAAAAAGTGACAGGTGACTTGTGCTACGAGTTTTTAAGAAAAAACGGGAAAATACGGCCAGAATTTGAACAAAGTTATACTGTTGCTACAACACAACTGGCTTTATTAAAAGCAGAGAAAAAAAGATGTCAAGGTACTTTACGTCGTTTTAAAATTTGAAATGTGGTTATGTGGTTAGTTGTTTTGAGGATTATAATGGCAGGAAATCGACGACATCTACTCGTACTCGAAAAATATGGATTGTTGATCTTTGAACGACGCCTTTTGAAGAATTGTTCATAGTCTGTTCAATGTACTAACCTATAGTTTACATATTAAGTACTCTTGATAAGCTTTTTGTGGCACCATTGAGTCTTTGGTAATCTAGGTTATGTGTAGACCTACCCAGGTAACACAAAAAAACGTCACAGTGGTGTAAAAAAACGTTTTATAACACATCTTTACACGTTTTAAAAACGTTTTTTGTTACCTGGATACATAGAAACATCTGTTAGCGTTTCGTTGCTTAATTTTTTAATAATTTTTCTTTGTTTGTTTCATACAGCCATTCACACTAAATCTCCTAATGAAAAGACTAATGAGATGACAGAGACTCAAGAAAACAGGGACAGCTTAGAAAAAAGGTACAACAATTCTCTTAAAAAGTAATGGTTTCCAAGCTGCACTTTGAAAATTGTCACTTTAATAACAGTAAATAATAAACGTCTTTGCCATCTCTCACTTTCTCCAACAGTACTGACGTTATTTTCTATGAAATGCTATGCCAAGTTGCTAGCACCATTGGACACGAAGGTACTGTTAGAATTTTGTCAGAATACAGCTTACAGGAAAACCCTGCCTATTTCCAATACGATCTTGGAAGACCACCATATATTGTTTTGGCAAGACTTATTTCGGATGGACAGTTAGGGAAAGAGGAACAACTGTTGAAGCGATTTGAGGACAGATTAAATAAATGCAACTTAATCAGAGCAAGGAACTCAGTAAACGAACATATTCGTAACAGACATTTCGTTTAGGTCTATTTCTCTTTGTGAAAACCAACAGGTCAGACTTACATCATCCAGTCCATCATTTGAATTATACTCCAAATGAAGTATCGTGTTATGAACTTTAGGATGAATTCAAGCTTCATTACATTTTACTCTTTTGCATTTTCTATGATGAGATCGATTACTCAATGATATGATAAGGAACACATGGTCAAGGAGTTTTTGTCTTGATACATGATTTTTTTTTACTTTTAATATTACTGCCGACCGAACCTATTACTGCAGACACCAAACAATGTGTAATGCTTTCTTTCAATTTTTCTCAAACACAATGTGTGCTCCGTTGGTAATTTGGTATCTGTATCACTCCTTTAAGGTATGAAATGCGGATAATTGCTTAAAAGTTTCTCTTGTTCGTAAAACAGTTTGACACATTATGTGCGTACTAGATGTGTTAATGAGATGTGATGAATGTCATTGAACGTAAGAAAATGACCTTCCTACATGTGGAACTTGTCTTTTCTACGTTTACCTATGGGTGTAGAGTTCAGGTTAGTCCAGGACCTGAAAGAAACATTAGTTGACATAAACAATTTTCACAGAGTTTGCTTTATCTAAAACCTTACTGGAGCTATCATTGTGAAAGTTACTCTCCTTTTTTATTTTTCTTTACAACTGTTCAGTTATATTGCAGAAATTAGGAAGAAGGGTAATTAGTAGCCTCTTAAATGTCATGTTGCTATTGCACTTGTGTACATAAAATAAGTTATCATGGTCTCGTCAGTCAAAGTGAAATTTATTACTATTTAAAGTCCTCCATATTAATGACATGCCTCGAAGAAAGGAATGTACAGTTAATGTCAAAAATACCACGTTTTACATATGCTAAGTTAGGGTTCTCACACCCAAAACTTGATCCATGCCCGTGGACGCCACAGTCATTGCTGTCGTTTCAAAGCTATAAGAACAGGTTGGCGTAATATTGTATTTAATCTCCGAGCAATGTTCCCGGTCTATCTTATGTACAACAATTGTTCCACAGAAAATGCAAACGTAGGTATAAGCAGTTTTCAAAGTTCATAATTGCATTGTTAGTGGAAGGGTTTTAAAAATATTGACATGCCTTGGTGATTTTTACTTTTGAAAGTTTCTACATAATTTCAAAATAAAAACTGGAAGAATAGTTTAAAGATAAACATGAGCAAGTCGAATGAAAGGTTGCAGACCTCTGCTACTTTGCAACAAATACGAAAATTTTCGTTAGAAAATTGTCAACATGGGGAAATTGGCATTTACGTCAAGTCTTGTGATCTCCTTCAGCAAACTATTCATATCCTACAAAGACAACAACATGTCAACATTGCGGAGGAGCTGAGACAAGAAGCAATGCAACGATTACTGAAAAGGATATAGCGGATGGTACTGCAAGGTAGTTATGGTTTTTAGTCGTGATGTAGTTCCCAAGGAGTACTCTAATTTTGGAAGGAGTTGTTATCCGAATGAATAACACCAACGTTCCTTTAAAGTGCAGTTGTTAAAGTGATGATTTGATGATGTTCATCAGTAACATCTTAAATATAAATGGTTAAACCTTATTTAAAGCCATAAAAACTGGTAGTCGTTAGAGAAGTGATATTTTATAGTTTTTCTGGTCATTTTGTGTAACATGTATGGGGCATCCCCTTGATTTTTTTGTAGATCATGATGGCATCTAGTGACTTTAAAAGGTTTCAGGAAATTCTTGAATAAAAGCTTTTATTTAAGCCTTTTCAAATAGTCTTTGATCCAGCAGATTGATCTAAATTGGTAGAAACAAATACTTAAGTAAATAATGTTAGTCCTGTCATTAGCTGATAATCCTTCCCACTTAAGCTGAATTTTTCGGTATGTACACAATTTCAATATCCGATTTCCATACGGGTTAAAATTCATTGCGGGGAATAACTTCAAGAGTTGTCACAACCGTTAACTGCAGCCTATAAGTTTAAGCTTGTTAACGTTTGAGACTAGTCGATAGAAGCTAATTTCGTATCTCTGTGTTTACATAAAAAAATTTCAACTGTAAATGAATATATATATTTTTGTGAATTGTTTGAGATATTTCAATGCTTGCTCAAATTTCATTAGCTGGGATTCGTTAGCTGAAGATGTTTTCGTCTTAAACACTGGAAAAAATGTGACTTTCTCAGAAGCATCGGTAAGGTTACTAAAGACACTTTACCCTAGAATACTTTGACAGGTGACACGTTCAAAGCAATCAGTAGCATAGTTTGTATTTTTCCAGTTTATGTTTGTCTTGTTTGCTTTCAGTTCAGTAGTCACACATTGTTATTTTTATATTGAAACATGTAGGAGACAGTGAGATAACATATTTACCATGGGGTGTGGAATTGAACCAATCTCAATGGTCTGTTACGGTCTTATCATACTAGAGAAATTAACAATACCATACACTCACTAAATAACACAAGATATGGGCAATGACCAATGAGCAAACGCAGAAAAATGAGGCAGAACAATAAAAGGGAAAGTCCCATTCATTGCGGTTTTCGTTTCACAGCAAAAGTTGTCCCGGAATGAGACACTTGTTAAAGATAAATTATGTAGGTCGACAATTTAAATTCTTACAATCCCCGTCTGGCGCCGCATTTTGTGTATGGCATGCAGGCTTACAGCACTACTAAGTCGAAACGAATTTCTTCCGGCTTTACTTATAACAAAAAGAGATATTCATGAGTTAATTTTACTATTATTTAAAGCCAAGTGCAAAAATTTTTTTTTTCAGATAGCCAGTGTTTACTTGTTTTCATTATGGTTACTAATAACCGTTTTCGTACAGACGTCCATGAAACCAAAATGTCTACGTTGTTCAATCAATGTAGCTGTTTAAGAGGGCCTTAAACTTTGTTAACTGTGGATGACTGAGACATGTTATATTGTATGATCCATTTTGAGCCATTCTAAATGAGGTCCAGGGGACAATACTTTTCAGTAATGTGCACATATGAACTCAACACTCAAATTTTTGCTACATTTTATTGCAATTAATCAAGTCAGATTGAAGGATTATCACCTATGGTAACCACTATTGCCATTGAAAAAAAAAACAACGAAGGGTATGTAGATATTAAAGGTTTTTTGGAACTGAAAAGTTCTTATTTCGAGTATCTTTTATGTAGCTATTTAAGGTTTGTTTTGAACTGAGAAATCCTTATTTCGAGTATTTGACATTGTCAAGAGCTATGTCTTTTTTGAGAAAGGCTTGATTATTTTAAGATTGTTCTTTTAGTACTGCCTTTGCTTTAGCTTGTAGGAAAAACAAATAACTGCACAACAGTCAACGCACACACATTTCATTATTGTTTAAAAAGGCTTAGAAAGATTTTTTAGACGAGGGGTGGGGGTGGGGGTTTAGTAAAATTTGCACAGTTTTTACAGATTATAAGAAAAAACACATTTAAAGTTTGGCTAAATTTTCATAGGGGGGATTTTGTTACACAGTATGGTACAGTAAGGTTGTTTTACACATTGGGCTTAAAATCAAGTAAATGGATTCCACCTTAATTTAAATTCTTTGCCACTTTGGTTGTTTCATTTGTTTTTTAGTTAATTCACTTTCACGTAGTCTTGAAGTATACCTCCGTCTTTGTATTGTTATTATATTCCTACTCGATGGTTCACTATGCTTTATTGTAACTTTAATGCATCGTTCTCGGTCGCAACCTTTACAAAAGTTTGCTGAGTTTTGGTAATGGATATTAAAAGAGTGTGTTCGGAAACAAAAATTAATAATAGAACGTGCTATCACATCAAACAGACACATACACATTTTTCACATTTACACAAAGATGGTATTAAAATAGAAATGCCAGAGGTTGCAATATATCGGTATTAGTGCATTAAAAGGTTGTTATTCACTCACCAATTTAAGTTACTCATAAGTAAAGGCCACATGCAATTGCTTCAAATCTATTTGTAAAAAATTCAGTTACGAACCTTGAAAGCAAAGCCAACTCCTTTCAGGAAAACTTATTCTTATTATTATCACTAATCGTTTTGCATTATTTTGATCAATCTGAAGATTCTTACGTTTTAAGAGGAATTTTAATGTTACAGCAAAAGATCGAAAATACACAAAAGTACTAGTTA
Organism: Holothuria glaberrima; assembly: GCA_009936505.3. Taxonomy (NCBI): domain Eukaryota; kingdom Metazoa; phylum Echinodermata; class Holothuroidea; order Aspidochirotida; family Holothuriidae; genus Holothuria; species Holothuria glaberrima. The sequence goes on along the minus strand of WURT03031536.1, from coordinate 9,327 downwards.
GATCTGCAAAATGAAATTCTCACTTAATGAAAAAATAGAACATTTAATATTTTCCTAGAAATAATATTAGAAGTATATTCAGATAATGTTATTTTTAAAATTAATAACACAACAACATGTAATGTGCTTCTAAATAATTTGATGTTATTTCTTATTTCAGAATACTTTTTAGAACACATTTTACAAATATTTTAAGTTCAACTTATGTTATTTGTCATGTAAACGCTTTATTACATTTTTAAACCTGCTTATAAAAGCTTTCTTGACTTGTTAATGGTAATGCTTATTGTACTTTGCACGATAGTGCTGGTTATTATGACACAGTAATGACTTTGTGAACTTTCATGTATTTCTTCAGCTCACAATGGAAAATAACTCTACATTTCTGTGATAACATCTGCTAGCTTTTAAGGCATCCAGCTCATCGCGTAAAAGGTTGCAAATATAAAGGATGTCGAAAACATTGACCTAACGCTAATCGACAAGCCGAACTTTAAAGAAAGAAAACCTCCTTCAGAGATTAAAAACTGCAAGCTTTGAGACGCAAAACATTTGGACTTCAAGGAGTATTGCTTTTGTCGTCGAACAGATCAACAGACTAAGTTTAGTTCTGGTGTACATATTACTTGAATGGATAATTGAATTATAACGAGAAGTAGCCACTAACAATGGTATTTATATTCATCAGAAGGCAAAGCATCAGCTAATTCAACATATTTCACAATAAGAGTCAAAGAAAACTTTCCTGTATGTACGATATCAGCGCATGCTACCTTCATTGTAGAACAAATGTGATCTCGACGAAAAGAAGTAAGTTAATGTATTGAGAAATTCCTTTTCTATTGGTCGTTTGTTTATAATGCTAAGTGATCAGATGCAGCATCACTGAGGGACTGCAGGTTTACATGCCTTCTTTTGCTGATATCTCGAGTAATACATGTCCGATTTGAATGAGAGTTTCACCAAAATGCATATATTTAGTTCCTCTTTTACATATGAAAAGTAAATCTTTGCTTGAACCTTTCTTTTAAGCATTTGCTGCACTTTCTGTTAATACTGCTTTTTCTCGGTTGGAATGTTCAAATAATTTGGATTTGTTAGATTAAATTTAATGAGAAGCAGGAACTCCTATCAAAAGCAAGTTCCTCGTCCCCCCCCCCCCTCGTAAGGCACCAGTCAGTTTCGATATTAGGCTCATGACCCAAGTACTATCCATTTTCATTCGCGTTCGCGATTTTTGTGGCCCGTCATAGCAGTATATTTAGTCAAGGTAGATAGGATGAAACAAAGAACAACTGCTATCAAGAGGGTGGAGCGTGCTATTAAATTTATTACTACGTGATTATGCTGCCAATTATCTTGCAATACGGGAGTTCTGTCCATAGTAGTCCTTTCCGCGAATGGAGTCCTCTGTTTTTGTCCTGACTTTGCTGGCGGCCTCTAATTAGACGTTGAGTCTATAGGCCTACCGCCCAAACTTTATACCTGCCCTAGGAGCGACTAAGTGCACGGAACAGCAACATGTAGAAATCTTGTTTCAAAAATGAAAATAAATTTCTCTGACCACACTCAGCACTTGATATACTAGATAACAATTGTAGTAGCAAGTTTTTGAGAGAACGATTTGATACAATCCATATGAGGATGCCAGGTGTTCTCTTCTTGTAGTTGGCGATGAAATTATTGTAGGTTACACAAGTTGAAGAATGTCACTAGCATAACTGTAGTTACAAATTCGCCTATGTAGCATCTGATGCGGATTTTTTTAAGACTGTCGACCCACGTTTAGTTTTAGACATTTTCAAGTCAATTGTGTTGTATAGTGGAATTTCCTGCTACCTAGATCATTCGGAATGTTAAATGTGTTGACCTCAGTACCTATCTCGTTCGGGCTGTGGTCGGCTTTGTTCGGCTTTGGTCCTGTTCAGCCACCTATTCACTAATCACACCCATGGATCATTCCTGAACCCACCACCGTATAAGGGTTATGGTCGGTATATTAGCTGTTAGTAATATATGCAAAATGTGTCTTCTCAGTTGTGAACTAATTGACCCGGTCGTTCACGTACAGCGAGATTAACGTAAAGATTATCTCGTTCCCCATTGACGGAAAAAAATTACTGTGCTTGCATCAATGCCGCTTTCAGTCTTTGAATCATTTAGCCGCCTTAACTACCACACTATGGGTTTCCCTTGAGCAATTATTATGTTAATGAATCAGAAATAGTTGGGGTTAAGGACTTGGCAGTCTTTATATTGAACTTCAACCTTTTCCGTCCCACTTACTGTAAGTATGTTAATTTTAAAATCCTAGAAAAGACTCTGAAATATATTTTAAGTGTTCAAGCGCACTTAAAACATTATTCATAATTGCATGCCAGTACAATGAATACTAGACTTGGTCTTTAACGACATTTCACTAGCTGAAAATATGCAAGCTTTTTTACAGTACTTTTTTCCTGTTAGCTAATTGACATTTATTATTTGAACTTACCAAAGCACTTCAGGATCATTTCCAGGTTACTCAAGCTTCAATATTTTAAATCGTAAGCAGTCGCCTTAGGCCTAATTTTATTTTAAAGCAACATGAAAATGTAACATGTATTCTATTGCTTTCCTCCTAAGTATCTTTCGTGACACTTAAGGACATAAATATTGCATTTTTAAGGTAAATACAAAAATTTTATTGGGTGAATTTCACAATTCAATAAAAAAAATACTGTCACATGATTCTCAAAAGCCATTTGTAAAATACGATACCTTGGTGCAACTATCCAATTTTGGGTGACTGCATTTCCTTTCAATCATTCAGTTTTGATAATGTTTAGGCTTCAACAGAATTTCTTGTAAATGAACATCCTTGCTGGAAAATTATGCTTATTAACTTTTGTAATGAAAAGGATATGTTGTAACAACTACATAAAGCTTCCCATTAACTTACAATATAATGCGCTTATCTCTTTAAAAAGGATGATGCCAAATCCGAATCAAAGACGTCTATTAACTTTTAAGTGGAGGTAATTGAAACGCACGAAACACTGTGAATGACGGAAAAAGCGTAATGCCTTTATATATGTGTGAAAAACACAGGCAAAACCATACAAATGTGAACTGGAGTTGCAAGAATGACTGTTCGGTATTGTCAACAGTACACCTGCATATCAAATTTGTTGGTAGTGTAACTGAATAATATTACGCCTCTTAGCTCACATCCTGTCAATCGCTGAATTGCAAGTAACTCTGCAAGGAGCTGGCGGTCTAATTAAATTCTAGCAGATACACACAGGAATAACTTGTTTATGATACACAACAATAAAGGCGCCTATTCCACTTTAAAGATCAGGAGCAGCCCCCTCAAGGAGCCCAAAAGAGTATACTGCCAACACTAAAAGTTAATCATGACTCCGCCTACCTTTAACAGAGATATAAACAAAGTAGCCTATATTCCTACAACCTTTGAGGAGTCAGGATCAAGTGTCCTTGGTAGAATTGCCCAGCTTCAGACAGTGACCAGTTACAGCCCTTCTGCTTCCACACAGAATGAGAGCCTGCTAACTGTATCATACACTCACACACAAGCTCTCCAATGTACAGTACATATTTTTGTTGATACTGACCCCCCCCCTAGGTTATCAGCAATGACTATGTCAGTTTACAGTTTGTCTGTGTACAGTGAACAGTACTGTGTGTAGTGTTACCTATATGTAAATCTAACTATAGCACCTCTTGAACTGTGCATAGACAGTACCTACTTACCAAATGGATTTCTATTCCTTCGCATTGGCTATGGAATAAGGTGCTTCAGATTTGTATTTGTTGTACCGCAAAGTAAAGCTTTTGACGTTCCATCCCTATAGAACTTTATGCATGTAAAAGTTTTACTACAAACCGTCCACTATTTGTAAAGATACATGCGTTACTACTACAATCCTGTGCTTTCCATAGGGACTCACTTCTTACAAAAAAAAAAAGTTTTTCGTAAACGAATGCAAGAATAGGTTTCTAGAAAGAAGGTGCTACCTCTAATGTGTGTATACAAAACAAAGGCTCCAGTCCCCGGACTTCGTTTTTTATACACCCAATGAATAAAAAAGCCTCGATTTTGGAAGTATGGACAAAAAAAAACATGTTTCCATGAAAGGCTTTTGTCGAGGTAGGCGGGAGAGAGCACACATGGTGGTTGGATGTGTGCGGGAGATGGAGGAAGGCACTGTGGCATGGATAAGGTTCCCACCCTAAAATTCGACTCCCCAGTGAGACTCAGAGACTATGGTCGACTATTTCTTCAAAATGAAAGCGGAACCTCACCCTTGTGCGATAAGAGTACAACCCCAAGGGTGGCGCCAGAATTTGTCCGAAAAGAGTTGTAAGTTCCAAAAGGGGGGGGGGGGACTTCAGGCCCAGAGAGGAGCAACGGGTATTTCCAGAAATGGTTAGTAAAACTGAAACTGAAGGCAATTGATAACTAGAAGAATCAATAGGCTAACTCACTCACTAAGGGCAAAAAACAGATGAACTGTCTGACTCCTATCGGCAAACGTGAATAACTTGGATTATTCGGCAGGCTTTCCACCCCGTCTGCCCTATGATATTTCAAACCTCCGGCCTTGGGTCAATAACCATATGTTTCTGTAAATGACAAATCATACAAAAAACAACGACACTGGAAAATGAGGCAGGCAATGTCATGGGTCTGCTCTTCAGCAATATGTAGCTCTTCGATTGTAGGGGACAAGAAGTTTGAGGTAACAGTCGTCTCAAGATGTCATTTGATTCCCCCACCCCTTCCCCATGAGAGAGGGAGGAAAAGTTGATCCTCAAGGCGACTAATCCCTATACCATTGACAACGTACTGAATTTATCATACCCACCGAAGTTTACGTAAAATGGTGCCGACAAGGCAGTCGCCCAAATGGCCCACCTGTTCAAACGTACTATTAATATGATATCCATATTTGATCTCACTTAGTTCCTACTAGCGAGGTTTTTTATTATTCCTCGTTGCTTCTTGCAACTTTGGACGCATAAGTCAGATTTTACCGAGAACTGGGTACATAAAGTGGACTTTTGCTCCAAATATGTTATGAAAAGGCATACCGCACAAAATTTTTTCCATGCTCCCAGCGCATCAGTTAGGGGAATACCCATCGCCTCTCGTCATTCCCACACCGTGGCCATCTATCCAGCATCCGCAGTACTGAAGGGATCGTAGCTGGCATGGAAAGCGGGAGAATAAAGCATCTCCTATCAGAAATGAGGGGTGGAAGTACGCCTCGGTCTTCCCAAAAGCCAAAGACAAAACAAGGTATGTGTTCTTTCTATGAAAATATATAGAAAGTTCAGTAATTTTCCTTACAATTATTCCCCAACCCTTGAGACCCCTCCCCAGAACTGTTGTCCGAAACAACGGTCACATCCAGCTGCGAGCAACGGACTTTGCCTATGAAAGGGCTGACAGTTACAAATTGTTACCAAAGTAGAAGTTCGAGTCCATTCAATTATCCTCTGAGGGAAAGATCGCGGATCCACCACTCAGATGGGAGCGTAAATACTGGATGTGTGTGACACCCCCAGTGAAATTCAAGTCGGTCTCTGAGCGCCAAAAAGTCGGTCTCAAATCCAGTTCAGTATGCCTTTGTAGCAATAGACCAGACATGAACAACATTTGACACCTTACTCAAATTGAAATTCCGGCAGAGATGAAGTAAAAGTGAAAAGATTGCCGGAATTTTCTCCTGAGTTCTCAACTTTTGATCAAATGCCCGAAAAATGTGCCAACATTTTAGAGCGCTTCTCGCGCATGAAGTGGTTTAGTGGGTTATTTTATGCACCTGAACTGCATCGAATTTTGGGCAACTTTTCGAGATTCGGGCCTCCCAATTTGGAAGAGTCCTGTACGCCTATGATTATTACGATGGCCCCAATCGAATTCTAAAAAAAAATTGTAATCGAACAACAAAATTGACTTCAAATGATGCTAAATATTGCACCAGATTGCACTGAGAGTACTTAAATATTCAAAAATTTCTCAAAGGAGAGGGGGACACCTCCTCCCCTTAGAGCCCCCAGGCTGGCAATCAGGCCCGGTAGTTGATCCCCTCCTCACAAAAAATCCTAGCAACGCCAGTGGTAAGTAGTAATTATCTAGGAAATTCGGATCGTAAAGCTATGTCAATGGGAGTCGGTCTCCAAGAAATGTAGTTGGTCCCAAAATAGTTCACCCCCTGCAAATTCATATATAAACGCCCCTGCACTCAGCTTCTACTGTGAAGTGTTTGAAAGCATCAAAATGGAGGGGGATTTTCAGCTGCTGCAAAAAGAATACTCATTGACGGAGAGATGAATGCAGAAACGTAGCCAGACAAAGCACTCAAGGGGCAGGGGATATTTCGCAGGGGAAATATGCATAAATGTATGTGGTGTTGGTTATTTGCTTATCTAGGGAGTAAAGCTTTTCTAAGGGGCGGCGCGATCTTTTTCCACGGGCCTCGACATACACTCATATTAAAGAAATGTGAACCCTTTATATGGATTCCCTTTAGGGATACTATTTGGTGACTTTAGCTTGAAGAGGGTTCAGATATCCCATGGGCCTGTGGCAAAGATGTCACAGTGGAAGTAATCATTATTCAGAAAGTAGATGCCAACGGTCAAGAGCATTCGCAACCGGACAAGATAGCCCCATGGCAATGACAGGTAAGTGCTGAAAATGCCATTATTCTTCCAAAGACAAAGCTATACTCTGTGCCATTCGAAAGGTCATTGAGTTTGCCGTCCCCGTACACTGAGAAATCATGAATGTTTTGGGCACTTTAAGAGGCTATGGCACTGTGTTTCGTTTCTCTTTCACTACGGTAGATCAAATGCGAAACCATTGAAACAAGGAAGCTTACCGTAGTTTCACCCTTTATACAACAGTTACATGCACTAAGATTTGCGCATCGTCAGCCATGCTCCACGAGGGCGAGCCAACATCCCATACACTGTATTGCAAATACCGGGTACAAGCCTGGTAAAAACCGCGGGAATAGAAAATCGCAAAGCCGTCCAATAATTTTCTGCGTTTTCGACGTTGCTATATGGCCAATTCGAAGACAGGAAAACTGCGGAAGTTTCTGACTAAGAAAATTTTTGATAACTGAATACATGTATACAAACTTTACAGCAAAGTAGTAAACGAGAGAGGGACGATTAAAAAATTCGCCCAGGGTAAAGTGTGTTGAAAGGGTGTTGTGACCGGACGTTTTCCTACTTTCCCCACAACTAGACCGATAAAACGGGGGCCACTCCCTTCGGCTCTCTGTGCTGAATTGTTTTGAAAATTGTATAACTGTTTATGAGTTACGAGAAAACATGTGGTGTACGATCTTCTCAATCTTCTCTTTTGAATGTGCGCTACACCTGAAACCCCTCCCGTACCAAACCGCTATCGCGATTTTTCTGTTTCCGAGTTTTCAGCGTTTTGGACCTGGCCAAGTCACAGGCCAGAAGGACGTGGCAGCTCAAATTTGGGGTTTTAATTAATGACAATTGGATAACATTTAGAGAATTCTAGAGTTCGAGGGTTATATTCAGTGGTAGGCTATTCCAAAATTGTTAGATGTTCATAGCAGTATCTTTCCTTCCTCAGTGTAAAAATAGTTAACTATCAGCCTCCCTGAGTCTGATCGCCGACGTGATTACACACTGTATCATACCCACTAATGCTCTCCATTGAAATTGTGAAATTTCCCCAAGAGAGGGGTATTCCCGAAGGAGCCTAAACCCATCGCTCTCTGGCCACTTGGAGACACCTGCAGTTCCTCAGACGCATATCGAACAATCACAACTGGATTGTGCCCTGGCAGTAAGTGTAAGGCCCTGATCAGAGGTAAGAAATTGTATACATGAGGTCGCCCTTTCTCAGACTTTCCAGTGGACCTTGCAAAGATCCCCACCGTGGATGCATCTTTATCAGTTTTGGGACACTTCCACATGACGTGGAAGCCAACGAGAGCTGCCATGCAAGTATACATGTACATAAGCAGAAACCAGGAAGCCTATTCCATTAATGCAAGCTGGAGTACAAAAGGTTGGAAAATATGGGGCAATGGCATGGGAAGGTATTCAGACTTTATCCATGTAAGCCAAAAGATATAAAAGTTTATTATTATATATGGTATATGTTGACATCAGTTATAAAGCAAAAGTTTGTCAATAATTGTCAGCCCTGCATACTTTCCACATATATAAATCTCTGATTTTATAAATCTTAAAGAAACTTTCTTGTGAGTAAAAACAATTATCAAAAAACTATTGGATTGTTCAAACTTATTATTTTCAATGTCTGATCTATACATAGATAGGCTTTACAGCACGTTGTTCACTGTAAAACTATCACAGGTTTCAAACGGTTACAATAGTTTCACTACAAAGTCGAATTTGACAAGTGATCGTAAAAACTTCACTGGGAATAACTAGAGTGGGACACAAATACATGCACTGTAAACAAAACAGAGTGATATAACCCTATGTTTTAGATTTCCCCAACTACAGCACAAATAATACTCTCATCAGTCTCTTAGTCAAGAAAAATATGAAGCAACCAATGGTGATACATCTCATTGGTTGCCACTGCACTTCTGATACAGGAGATGCTGAACCCAATGAAATAGTAAAATATGAATTGAAAGATTTTTGATTCGTACTGAACTTTTTCTCAATAAAAAACTATCAACTACAATACATTCCACAACCAGCACTTCCATGTCATGGTGAAAAAGATGCATGATGAAATTTATAAGCATTTATGGTACTTCAACACAAACTCTGTTGTTCCAGTGACATTAGAGACCCATAAGCCTCCTTGCATTCACTTGCACCTCTTACCTGCAATCATGACTTACAATATGACTGAAATTAAACACATAATCATTTTAGTGCTATATGCCACTTCCCTATGACGATTCATAATCATTCGTAACTTATCGGAAATACAGAAACCCTTAACCATGCCTACAGTATGTTTATTAACAATATCTTTTAACTTGAGTTCCTGCATGATATTCCTTGACATCCTTTAGTAAGCCCATGTTAGTATATACTGTTTATGTCACACAAAATGAATTTTGCACATTCAAAAATGAACCTTTGGTCACCATGCATTTTAAATTTTTAGGGACATAAGTGTATAAGACAGTACAGGTATACACTGGAAACATTTAAAAAAATAAAATATTGAAGAAAGACAAAATAAAATATAAAAAATATAATAAAATGCCCTATATAATCAATTGATCCACCACATCATTCTGCAGGAGTAATACATTTTTGCCCATGGAGAGAGAA
>WURT03031525.1:0-15238 GCA_009936505.3 Holothuria glaberrima | reverse complement strand
AGTGGCTTTGCATTTTAGAACAATGTTTGATTGAATGCAGAGAAACAACAGGTCGGTTGAATCAGACGTATAAGCTTCATAAATGGTCTCCAGCTTCTGACAAAGTAACACCAGCAGGAAGTTTTAGTAGGAGAGAAGTGTGGAGGCCTGAAGTACAGCTGGTCACAGCTCTTCATAGTCTCAGACTGCACTCAGAGGCTGTACTAGAAAGGTGAGGAATAGTAGAAGATTGAATTAAAATTGTAAAGGGTTTCCCAAGAGAAAACTTAGCTTCAAAGCTGATATGAGTGCACTGTCATTTCTCTACTGGAAAGTTATTTGGAACTTGTAAGTAATGATCAATGAAGGACTTGCTGAAATTTAGCAAAACACCAGGACATCAAAACAGCACGTTCAGAAAAAAATGTCTGGAAATATAAATCCAATGAAGTCGGATGTACACAGTGGAGGGGGGAGTCTGAAGCTTTTTGAAAAATGAATGCCCAATTGATGCGATTTGATGACCCATTTTTACAGTGATTGCCAGTGTACTTCTCATGTGTTAAACCACGCTATGGTAGCGCTCTCCTTTTTTCTTTGCTCAAAAATTTTGTATAAGTGATGAAAATTTTCTGGGAACGAGATTCTTGTGCTACCCACTTTTTCTTGCCCTGCCAAAATAGCAAAACTAGATGAGTGACTAATTTTCGTATAGTAGTTTCTGTACATTCATTTACCAACATATTAAATTATTGTACATTATAGAGATCATGCTATCCAGAGCCATTTTTATGAAGGTCTGAGAAGGAATGGAATTGGAAGTATTTCCACAAGGGATGGGACCATCCCCCTCCCCTAGGCTGATGAATGTAGGCTCCCTAATTTGAAGTCATGGCTGAAGCCTGACTGCAGTCATTCTGTAGCCCCAAAGATGAAAAGACATGTGAAGCCCACAGTTAGTTACCTCAGTTGCTTTAATAGCTAGATGTATCAAAAGCTGAGGTATTCAAGGTTTCCTAAAACGTGAACTTTTACAGTTCGAAGCTGTTATGTGTGTATTGACTTTCCACATGAAAAGGACAAGTACCTGTTGTGTATTAACCATTGTAAGGAAGGATTGTAGAAGAAGTTTTGTTTTTACTCATGAAAAAGGAATGAAATTTTCATCCAATTGTTTATGAGTGTTCTGATGAGTGTTGCTCTTTCTTTTTCAATCTATTGTTTTGACTTTGAAGTAGATAAGGATGTAAGTTTCCCATGAGGCATGTAAAGCTTGTAAACTCCCTATGGGTTATATGCATTCTCCTTACAAAAACATGGGATTATTGGGGGGGGGGGGTGGATGGGGGAGAATTGGCTATTAGACATACAAAACATGTTGAGTAATATGAGGTTACAATGTCACATGTGCTTGCTTCAGGTTCAGTTTGAGTTAAAAAGTGATACATGTAATTTTATCTGGTAGTACCATAAGAAAACAAATAGGAACTGAATGAAAGTTTTACCAAAGTACTTACACCAAGTACTACTCCTAGTTGTCAAACTTAAATCTAAGCCTGATCTCCCAGTAATGAAGGCTTACTGAATTACAACAAAACACCAGAAAAGCATAATTCTTGGTGAGTAACCTCTTGTGGTAAAATTCATGTTTTCAACTTCCTTTAATGTGTGGTTATCTTACTGCACATTTGAGAACATGCTAATGAGAGTCCCCTTGGAGCTCGTGAGGTTTTGCAAAAGTCAGTCATGGCTGATCCCAAAGTATTCCCTCTGCTGATGCCAAAAAGTATGGGCCATTTTGTTCAGAAATAGGAGTTTTAAAATTATCTCACAGCTATGAGTTGAAAAATCTGTACTTATAAACAGAAAGGTTGTTATAATGTGTGTTTAGGTGACCTTTATGAAAGTGTTTTATATGTTACTGAAAAGTAGTGTGAGATAAAGGCACACAATTGTAATGACATTTTGGCAGTTTTTCAATGTTGCTGAATGTATTGAATTTGTTATACTATCTTGAGGTCAAAGGTGAACTTCATATAATGATGAGGATTTCACATAACTGTATGAAAAGGGAGTTGGGAGGGTTGCTTAATAAATAGATATGTCAGTGATAAGGGTCATGGTTGAATGATGTAATAGTAAAAGGTTCAAAAGTATTGAGTATATATGTAACAAGTATACTGTGAGTGGTTACATGAATGTTTGCCCATTAAAATGTGATTAGGAAGGTTCCTAGCTCTCTATTGGTCAGTTTTATACACCCTTGAGGGAGCAGATGTGAGAAACTTTCATCACTTTGCCTTTCAGGATTTGTCCCTTTGATGACACCATGGCTGACTCGGAAGAGATTACAATGACTGAAGACTCACTTGATGAGTTAAATAATTTGCTGTCAGAAATCTCTGAACACATTGAAGCTAGTCAAATGTGTTATCAAGAAACAAAAGCTAGTCTTGAAAAACTACTGAATAAAGGAAACGCCCAGAATTCAACTGGTGAGTGCCATGTTATAGCTTTTCAATTGATATTGAGCTCTTCTGTAAACTTATACCTTCATCTTGTGGATCTGGGAACACTATCAGAGTTGTATCAATGGCTTTTGTTAATTGTAAAAAAAAAAAAAAAGAAGAAAAAATTATTAAGTTGAAATTTTGTGTAGAGGTGATGTAGATGACATTGCAGATAGGATTGACCCCATGCTTGACAGTAAAGCCCAATTCATACGTACTCGGAGACCTCAATATAGAACTGAAATTTTGTCCGCAGCTTGTGCATCGAGTAGGGTCAACAAAGTTCAACTGTGCACTTTGGATTCACTTTGAGTACGGAAGCTCTTTTCAACTTGTTTCCAGTTTACATGCCAGTTTATCCCCGATCCGTTCGAGATGAACTGATTTTATATTTTTCCACTTTGAACTTCCCATGCGGAACTGGTTGACTATTGTTTCTACATTGCAATGAACAGCAGACTGCATCAGCTAATACACTGGTTTAAGTGACAATTGTGTTTTCCAAGATAAAGGTATTTCCTCACTGGAGGATGAGCAATTGATCAAAGAAATTAGAGAGCATGTGAATTTGTAAAATCAATTATGGTTTAAGTGACCATATAGACCCAAAAGCGAGCAAACAGTGGTGGCTCGCCATAGTCCCCTTGTAAGCCGTGACTGCATGACCGTGGCATAGACTGTTCTTGGCTGGGGAGCTGAACATTTTAGACCCCCACCCTTGGGATGTGTCTGCAAGGGAAGGGATCTTTTTACCATTTGAGAATTCCATGCTAAGTGTGGCAGAAACACTCTTGAACCCCCATGTGTGTGATTGGGATTCCCTTAGCCCCCTACCCTGCCCAGATGTGAAGGAAGGGCAAAATCGGTGGAATTACTTGAGAGATCTATTCACGAAAACTGAGATATGATCTTGCAATGACCTTTGACCATTATGAGGGAGATGGCAGAAGGATGTGCCAACCTTCCCAATTTTTTCAATCACTGGAGTTAAACACATGGAGAAATGAATACAAATGTGGGGCAAAATGGTGGAAAATATTTAACCACTTGGCCACTGAAGTAAAGACTGTAAAATGAGCAATTCAAAACATGCTCCTTCGAATTCCCCCTCCAAGATAGTGATCTCCCTGCATAAATGTGTCCCCCTCCCCAGCATTTGATGCAGGTCCATAACCAGACAAGGCACTGAAGGGGACACAAAAGCTACCATGGGGGAGAAATTTTCTTGGGAGAAAGGCATACTAAAATGCATCAAGGGAATGGTAATTTTGAATTATCCGGGGGTCCTATAACTCCTCCCTTTGGCTACAGTGTGCTTTGATGGATGACCTACAGAGAGATGCCGGTAAAACTGGTCAAATCTGGTTGGGCTCATATGAAACTATTTGAAGTGAGTTGATTCATTATGACGCCTGGGCGTATCAGCCACAGTAAAGTAAAATTCGCCTCTGTGTGCGTCCGGGAAATATTTAGTGGCATTACATAACCACCACCTTGTCGTTTTTCCCTTCCCCCTGGGAATCTTCCAAATGTAGAAATAGACACATCCTCTTGCATTGAATCCATCGTGGGTCTACTTGTGCAGAACTTTTTACGGGACTGGTCTGCAAAGTCTGAATTGAATCACGGGCGTGCGGGTGTGAAGTGTCCGTTTTACACTCGGCGACTAGTACACACAAAGCGGGTAAGTATGAACGATTGACAAACTCTGCACGGACGCAGCGAGTGAGGTCGGCGGAGAAGTATGAACCTAGGTTAACATGCAGCTATGTATTTTTCACATACTGTAGTCATTGCTGTTTTACCATTCAGTGCTCAGTAGTGGTGTCATAAGCTGGTATCTCTCGAAGACAAATTTGCACCTATTGCCTTTTTTTGTGACTAATGCGTTTTTGAACCCAAAATAGTCACAAAAATAAATGTGTGAATTTGTTTTTGTGAGTAAAGTTAAAATCTCACAAAGAAAAATTCGCACATTTATTTTTGAGACTATTGCATTTTGAAAAAAGCAATAGTCGTAAAAATTAAGTGCGAATTAAGTGAGTATGTCTCACGTGAAGATAGGAATGCCAAAGCTACGCCAAACAGTCGCAAAATATTAGCACTAACTTTGTACTAAGTTATTACTATAAATGTCATAAAAACAAGGACACATCAGGCCCAGGAAGAATTCTCAAAATATGTACGATGTTAGTGCGAAGTTAGTGCTACATTAATGAGACTCTTTTGCTAACACTTCGCTAACATTTGGCGTTCAACTTCTGCAAAATAGTCGCAGAAAATTTTGAACATGTTCAAAATTGCTTGTGATGCTTTTGTGATGCCTTTGAATTCAGATGACAGTTTTGCCACTGTTTTACTAATATTTACTATATTTAAACCATACGCAAGTGGAATTTGTCTTCGTGAGATACTAGCTATAGTGACAGACTTGCCATAGTAATAGTTAGGTTTGACACTATACTTGACAGTTACATGCAGTTACACATTTTTCACATACTTAAATCATTGCTCTTTTACCATTCAGTGCTCAGTAGTGCTGTCATAGTGACAGACTTGCCATAGCAACAGGCTTGACTCTATACTTGACAGTTGCATATAGTTACACATTTTTCACATACTTAACATTCAGTGCTTAGTAGTGCTATCATATTGTCAGTTAGCCTTGTAGAATGAGTTAAGTGTCATGAGTTCAAGGGAATTGTTCATTTGTCAGTACAAGTACAAGAGCGCACCATTTCATAAGTATGAGCTCAAAATTTTGCATTAGCATCAACATAACATTTCAAACTGTGTGAGTACAAGTACTTATATAGAATAATTCCATCATTGCCAGAAATATGAACACACACGATAGTACTGGCGAAGAGTGAGTATGAGTGTGTTTGTCTCTAGAAGTCTGGACAGACAGCATGTCATCTGTAGCATTCTTTGCAGGTCTTGTGTTTCTTTGTGTTTTGTAGCCAGGAAACCATGCTTGATATCAGGGAAATGTTACTTTGGAAGGAGGAAGGAATCTTTACTAATACTCTTAAGCTCAACTAAGTTGCAAGATGATTATCTATCATAAACTATACATTTTTAGCAGACAAGGATTTCTTTCTTTTAGTTAGCTTCAAGTTGATATCAACAAGCAAGCAACATCATTCATTTCTAGTAATCCTCTTACAAGTGGCTTACTTGAAACAATACTTTGATGAATATAGGTTAGCGTGGCCAACAATTTAAGGGCAGGTTCTATACCAAAACGACTGCTTAATTGAAATCAATCAATCAAGTTTTACCATTCTAAAACAACAGACCTTATGCAAATGAGGTCCAGAGGTGTAAGTCTTATTTTGTCCCCAAAATCCAGATGTTTCCTGAAATGAATCATGTTCACATTTTCACATAAAACCTTATTGATCCACTCTCATGCCTGTCACCAAACGTCCCATGATGCAATGAAAATTTTTTTTCCATACTGACTGCTATGGCAGTGGGAAAAACCCCCTTTCTTTCTGTAAATGTGGCGGACAACAAATCCCCCATGTCTTAAACCAGTGTAAGTCTTTATGTAAAGAAAGATACAAGAGACAGAATACTATTGAAACCTAGGCGGTGCAAATGTCACTTCAAAGCAATGTATCTCCTTCCAATTACAATTCCCTGGTAGTATCTCAAAGGACATGCATACTATGGATTATAATGTCCAATCCAGTGTTTCTTTTTAGCTGCTATGACAGGATTTTCAAATGGAAGCTTGCCAGTTTGACATATTAATGTTCATAGAAAGAAGTAAAAAGTAAAAGTTAAAAATGAATTTGATGAATTGGAAGGAAACGAAAATATCACATAACCATCCACAAATAAAAATGATTCTTAGTTTGTGTCATCAAATTCAGCTCATTGCATTGAAAGCACCAATCACCTAAACCCCAGAGCTTTCAAGGCCCTACGCAAAACTTCAGCACTGGCTATAACTACCTCATGCCACTTCTTGACTCATAGTAATGAGTCACATGGTAACATATCAGTCACTTTGACTCAATAAATTATTGATTAGAGGAAATACTGCTTCATTCCTCAAAGTGGCCTGTTTTGCAATATTGAAACTTACTACTTCCAAGAAAAAGTGCTGATTGATATCTTTATCACTTTTACCAAAGTATTTTTACTTTTGTTCAGCATCTAGGATTCTTCAAGATGGAAAAAAGAATGTTTTGTTTGTAAATTAGTGTTTTTTGCACTGCACAGGTGAAGATGGACGTCAAATCCCTAAAGAAAGTACAACTGAGGAGCCAATCAAAGTTCATGTAATTAATGATGATTCAGATGAAATGGACAGTGACTTTGAGGAACAAGTAAGTGCTGTGTTAAAAATTTCGGGGAATTTGGGGCTGAATACACAAACTATGATATTGATTATTAACAGTCACACGTACAGAATCACATCCCTACGACCTAAGCTGATGAAAAATGGGACAGATATGAGAAAATTATTAACCTTTAGTCTTTTGGATGTCATCATACAACCTTTAGTTTGGACAGGTGTTGAAACTACTTTTTCTTTTATATCAAGTGTACAGACCCTTTTCTAAAAAGCAATTACAGAGAATAGTGAGATAGAGTTTTGGTATGCGTCGTTTTTGTCAGTAGCATCTTTTACTATGGCCAATTTTTGATGTGTACCAGAATTCGATCCCACAATCGTAATTGCTATGTGGAAAAGGATCTGTTTATAGATATTTTTTCATAGAGCATGGAGCACAAGCCTTTTGAATTTGTAAAAGGGTATGTACTAAAATGAAGTAACCATGAAAATAACCATTATCGCAAAAGCAAATATTTTTTTTACATTCCAGATATTTGAAGCTTACATCGATGTTAAGAAAAAACTTCAGGAAGAGGAGGATTCAGAAGAATGGCTTCAAGAAAAGGTGAGGGGATACTTCGGGAATGATGAAAGAAGTGAAAATGATTGCATCTTCCTTTCTTGCAAAACAGTCATTGGAAATTTTCACATCTTTTTTTTTTCAGTCATTTAGTTATCATTTAATCATTCAGTATTCTTTATGAATACCTTGCATCGATCAATATGCAAATATTGCCCATGAAAGATTAACCAAGTAGTTATCTGGCATAAATTCAACAATATTGCAACAAAAGATTTGCGTAGGAGAAAATATAATCTGTCCTCATTAAGCATTTCCTGGTATACCAAAGTGTAGTGACTGCATTTATCATTTAGATGTTCTTCTAATATACTCCCGTACCTAATGGTCCAAAACTTCCACAACACTGAGATACCATTCAAGTCCACTCTACACTTTGGTAGTAGCAACCAACACATGGTAGTTGAGTATGTTTTAGACAAGGGTTGGTACGAAAAAAAATCGTGAGAATAATTTTTGAAAGATCTGAAATGTGAATAAGCAAACCTTCCAAAATCACTAGATTGGTACTACAAATTGTTTGTAGTTGAGTCTTTGATCTAGTTTTGGTTTCTCCAAGAATGAAACAATAGAGTCATTCACCAATGACTGTTGGACAGCAGTGGTAGCTTTGAAATGAGAGGTGTTGGTTACTATGGTTACCACATTGTCCAATCATAACAATATGTCTCTTCTTAAAGGAGATACAGTATTTGCCACGTTTAATATCAGGTATCCCTAGGTAGGTAACACCTGCACTATATCAGCGGTTCTCAAGTGTTTGCACAGCAGGCCAACTTGACTAATTGGATAGTTTATTTTACAATAATTCCTATAGCCAGACTTAAAGTAAAGAGTATATCTTATTAATTCTTGGGACTGGTTGAATCTTCCGCAGGTCATTTTTGTGCTAGTAGTGGCCCACAAATGGCCAGTGGGTTGCTACTTGTGAACCAAAGAACCACAGTAGAACAGAATGTGTTACAGTACCAGAACTGAGCTGTAACAGCACTGGTTGTAAGCTTTGTTCACAAGTCTCACTTCATAAAGGGCTTTACTAATTAATGGAGAGAACATGTATCCATCTTCGTATGCCAGGACAGGCTCACATGGCTCCTACATTTTA
The DNA here is from genome assembly GCA_009936505.3 of Holothuria glaberrima. NCBI lineage: Eukaryota > Metazoa > Echinodermata > Holothuroidea > Aspidochirotida > Holothuriidae > Holothuria > Holothuria glaberrima. Next base: position 6,710 of record WURT03031525.1, on the reverse strand, counting down.
AAGAACTTCTCAAACTGCAGTTTTCATTTTCTCTTTTGTATTAGATTCAGAGAAGGAGAGAAGCAGAAGATGCTAAAAGGATGCTCCAAGAGTTGAATTGTGTTTTATCCAAGAGATCCGAGGAGAAGGAAAAACACAAGCAAGAGAAACTTCAGAGAAAGATGAATGTCCTAAAGCAGAAGACAAAGGATTCATCATTAACTCAGGACCATATAAACAATCAAGGGGATAATGATGCTCAAATTTTAGAGCTTTCAAAGCAATCACACAGGGTGCTGCAAAATGTTACTGATGACAATGAAGAAGTTGAAGTATCCTCCAAGTGTAATGAGGACTTCAAAACTACTTCAGATAATTCAAATTATAATTCTACTGAATATTCAAGAGAAGTGCAATCAGGTGATTACCACATATCAGAAGAACAAAGAAATCAAAATCCAGATGAGTTAAAGAGAGACAATTTTAAGAAAAAGTCTGAAAATGTTTATCATACGAAAAACCATCTTGACGACAGGAATGAAGACACATTTGGTAGAAACGAAGAAAACCAGAACTTATATGAGTATGAACATTGTTGTGATTCAAATAGTGATGACAAGGAAGAGAACACCCAATCACAGGACAGGACACATTTCCTTGCCGTAAACCCCTGGATGGTACCAGGACTTGCAGCTCAGATTGCTAAGATATCTCAGCAGAAAATACAGCTTTCAGAGGACACATTTGGGGAAGACTGTAGTGATCAAGAGGAAGAGACTCAGCAAACTGTTGAAGAATGAAAATCATAAACATGCTATTTAAGAAGACCCCCTCGTCTCAAAGCATATTTACTTTGAAAGTGAAAAAGTTTGAGTTTTGGCTCAAAGTCATTATCATTTATACCGTTTCAAAAAAGCATACACAGGTCTTTACCCCAGCCCCCCCCCCTTGGTGTGTTCCATACACTCATGCAAATGATGAAAAATCTGGATGATCCCTTGGCTTGGGGTGCATTTTGCAAAGGTGTGGCTCAAGAAGATATAAGGAGTTCCAAAGATGTAAAGCAACTGTTAAGAATGTCCCCTTTCGGGAGGTAGTGGTATAGGATCTTTGGTAAGGTGAATTTCATGTTGTGTCTTTTTATTCATGACGAAAGGAGCTATGAGCTGGTTGTCAGGAATGCGGTGTACTTAACAACATTTAGATTACAACAAATATAACATGCCGTGGTTTTGCCAATACTTAAATCCACTTCAATATTCACTGCTCGGCAGACTTTTTCAGAAATCTGCAAGTCTTGTGTAAACGAACTCTCTCAAGCGTAAATAGGCTACTCTGTAGAAATACAGTGGCTAGGCATCAAGCATCTGCTGCAAGACCATTTCATGGTCAAGTGAACAGTTTGCTGGCCCGGCAGGATTACCAGACCTTAAGTTTATACTTGATTTACCAGAAGTGTGGAGGCAAACAAAAAGGTGAGAACATAGGCCCCATTGGCAGAAACACCTTATGATGCAGATCTATGAAGCAATGGTACCACCTAATCCATAACATGTTATCATCCATTGTGTGAAGTCTCGAGACATGAAACCGTAACCTTTTATCATGTGTCCACCTTAACCCTAACCTTGTGACACAATAACATGCATCATATGCATGTCTCGAGACATGAATGTGACACCTTACAAAACAAAACATGAGGATCATTTGTGGTACACAAACATGTCTGAATATTCATTAGTCTCCGGATGTTTGTTTACTGTCATTATGACTGTCTTTCACAATTTCTCTTTGATGCATAAGTTTAAAAATTTGCTTAATTAGCATGATTTGAAATTGAGGGATTTCAATAATTTTAAAAACTCCGTGCAATATGTTTGAAAATACAGTGAGAGGAAGGTCAAAGTTGTTTCATTCACACTTGGAAAATAGACAAGTGAAAAGCTTCGTTGGTACAGCAAGTGTTGTTGTACAGGTGCATTGAAATCTTTGAAGAAAATGAGAAGGGTTTATATATGGCTTGTCTTCTTTTGTAAAGATGAGAAGTGAGTACTGAAGGCAATCATGTAAAACTGGGATTTCTTATTTAAATGCGCAACATAAGTATTTCTAGTTATTAAAAACCTTTAACTCAAAGCTAGTTCAGTCGATTTTCGTTTTTCTAGCATATCTCACCCCATGGGCGGTGATCGGAGGGGGGGGGGGACGAACATGCCCCCCACCAATATTTGAGAAATTGCCCATTGATTTTGATTTTTCACACTGTTAATTATTTAAAAATGGGGTCATTCCCCTCCCCCCACTATTGAGAACAAATCGCCACCCATGTCTGACCCTTATGTCAAATACAATTACTTTGGATTAGTGTCAGTTGTTTGTGCTTTTATGTCTGTCTTTGGGAGAGGGTTAGGTTAAAATGAAGGGGTCGAATTTTATGACTTGTGGTTTGTGAATCCGTCTTGTCAATAAAACTGAAATATTATGTGACAGTCTGGACTGGAATTATCATTAATGCTTGTTTGCAGGCAGTCTGGATTATTGTGTGGTACACCATTTTCGATTACATGAACAGATAAATACAAAAAGCAACAACCAATAAAGTCTTTTTATGTATGTGAAATATATGTTAACCTCTGGTGAGTTTCATATGACGGTAGACAAACGTATTTTTGGTAAAAGCTGTTATTGCTGTAGTATAGAAGGGCGGAGGATATACATTAAATGTCCATTATGGCAATGACCAAATGATATAATTTAAATGGTTGTTTTCAAAAGTTACCCCCCCCCCTTTCAGAGTTTTTGGTTATGTTATGTGGCTGAGATTTGAAATTGCACCAGCTCTAGCAAACTTTACCAACTGATTATGTTTCAAAATTCTTATCATATGTTTTGTATACCCTTTATTTATTTTAATAGGTTTTAAAGGGAAATAGTGTGTTTAAAATGCACCAACATGGCATACAAAGAAATTACTTTTAATCATTATTAAACCATTCAGTCTCACCAATAAACTCTAGCAATAGCTTTATCTCCTCAGAATACTATGCATTACAAGAGTAACGGATGTTGCATCATTTGAATTTCTGAAAGTTTGGGTGAACAAATTACTTTTGTGCAACAAATAACCGAATTACTTCCAGTGAGAGTCTTATTTCTTGAAAATAAAGTTACCACACTGCCTAATTTTGAATTGTCTATTATTCTGTATCTATTAAAATTGGTTTAAAATATATGAATATTTTCTGTAAAACAAACGCAGTATTTCCCTTTAATGCTGGAGCATTGTTCTCTTGGATTTGTATTTGCATGGGGTGCTCTTCCCTTCTGAGAATTCTCCTCTGAGTAATTGGGCTTACAGCCAGGGGCGTAGCTAGGATGAAATTTTTAGGGTGGTATCAAATGTGGGGAGGTCACGGCATTGATCGCCGTCCTGCGAATTCTTACCAATTTTATAAGGACACACAATTTTCGGGGGGGGGGGGAACTAACAAACATTTGGGGGCCAGCCCCGTAACTACGCGCCTGCATACTGCAACTGCAATCGTTGGCCAGTTGGCAAATCTTAGCAGTGGTTACATCTTTACAAATTCTTACCATTTTAGTGATTTTTGGCACTTCTAGTTACGCCACTGATCTCTTTGGGATTAGTGTCTTGCGTCCATACTGGATTGGACGGAGTTCCTTCACAGGCGTCACTGCCTCATGCTTTTCTTTCTTTTTGTTGGACATTTTCACCGTCGTTGATCCTCTTAATCATGTAAGAATTTTGCTCTACATAGATCGATTCCTCGAGTTTTTAATCATACACAAGCTCTGAGTGACTGTTTTAGGGGTTTTTTTTAATTTAAAACGTTACCCCATTCCACCTTTTTATTCTGTGTTTAGGAGATGGACTTTTTTTAAAAAACCAATCTCTTTGGCCGGAGATTCATACTGAAAACCGCGATTTGGAGACAAAAATTGAGTTGAATAATAGACATGCTTCTGTCACTGGCCGAACATCAATTCAAAACAATGATTCCCTTATAGTATTTATGGTAGCATTAGTACTCCTCGTCAATATCAGTTCCTTAATCCACTGGTGGCGGTAATTTTTTTGGTTCTTTCAAAACTAGTTTTAGGTTCCTTTGCTTGGGAGGTTCAATTACAGCTCTGTAGGTAAGAAGGATGAGCTACACATCTTTGATGTCACTATACACAAATAACACTGAAATTTTAAGTTGTGTTCATGTGATTTTCATTTGTTTGACTAATGCCCCCTTCCAACATTCACGATTTTGGCTACGATAGAGCACGATTTTTCAATTATTCACAATCGCAACGACGTCGTACACATGCTCGTGGCCAATCGTGGTCAACCGTAGCACACCGCAGTAACTCGTGCCGCCACCGTGGAGCAACACGATTTTTTTGAAATGTTCAAAAAATCTTGCTCTACCGTAGCTATGGAAAAAAATCTTATTCCACCGCAGCAGCACCGTATGCCAGTCGTAACGTCGTCGTGACGTTGTCGTAGTGTGTCTCGAAGGCGTCTTATTCATTCGTTCTAATTCGTAATGGTCAGAATACCTACGACAAACGAAGACTTCGCTACAGTGATGATACGATGCCACTACGATGGTGCTGCGGTTTAGCACGACTTGAACAAGACGTTGCCAAGACAAATCTTGACAATGCCGTAACTCTACCTTCATAATTCGTAACACTGTCGAGACATTTTCGCACTACTGCCGTACAGCATCTTGACGGCGTCTTTGTATCGTCTTGACAAGACTTTAAAATTCGATTGACCTTGAGTTTTTGACTACGAATTGCTACGGTGCATCAAGATTTTTCTACTCTGAAAAATCGTGCTCTACCGTAACAAAAATCGTGAATGTGGGAACGGGGCTTTAGGCAGGATTCGGCTTCCAGTCTGTCATAAGTTGCAATCTGTTACTGTCAAATCCCATGTCCAGTGCACAAGAAGCCGAATCCAGAACTGAGCGCGAGTCAGGCTCGCAATTCAGATCACTCGGTGCTGATTTTAACATGCTAAGCTGGGGAGATGGTAACAAAACCATAGAAGTACTACCCGAGGTCATGGAAGTGATACCTCGGGTAGTACTTATGGTTCTATTAAGTTACAATCTCCCCAGTTCCACTACACTCTGTCGGGTCCGTCATCTGGTCATGTAGCTTTGTGTCCATACTAATATGACTTAATGTAGCTCCACTTTATTGGACCCTCCTTATTCTCATCAAGGCCTAGACAAAGCTCATAAGTGTCTATTAGAAATTGCCTGCTGTTTTAAAATAGTGTTAAGAACATAACTATACAAAAATAACAAATCCTTAGCATGTACTGGCGTTTTAAGCTCCGATCTGGCAGACTAGGGGTTCCTTTTGAAAGGATGCAAAGAAGGGATAGGTGTTCGATGGTTAAATTGTTCTAAAGCAAAACCTCACGAGGACAAAACCTGACCCTGTACACCTCTCTCAAGTTAATTTTGAGACCTCTATCCCTGGCCAAAGGCCCGTGAGAAACAGTACGAAATGTCAGTGTGTTACTTCAAAGGGAAATCTTGTCACCCCTAAGAATATTTTAGTGTGGGAGTATCACAATTCTCAGCTGGTGACTGCTCTTTGATTGACAGCAAAGTTTGAAAATTGAAAAAGGGCAGAGTAGCTCACATTCCACGTAATGCAGAGGGAGCATTTGGATAACACATTACTGCCTTGTACGCTCACCAGGACATGGCCATAGCAATAAAATAGGTTTAGGTTAAATTTGTATCTGCACAAGGAGCTTTATACAATTACCGGTGAAGCTATAAGTTGCATAGCTGGGAGAACTGGAACTGTCCGGGATGACTAGATTTGCCTTTAATATTGAGTATGGTTGATATTGATAAATTGCTGTTCCCAATACTATCAATATTTTTGTTGTAGATACCAAGCTAACACCTACATGGTTTTATTTGAGATAACTTTGGACAACTATTTTCACTTACTTCATCAGCTTCGGATGGCTCTTATCAGCTCATCCGAGTATCTAAACTCATAGTCAGAACTGCATCGTTGAATTGTATTAGCAATGGTCAGATGTGTATTGAAGTGAATGAGTTCACGTTTGTGATTGATGAAAGGATCGGACACATTCCTTTGTAGTAATTTGTAGTACCCCATCATATTGTCGATGTCCATTCCCATACAAATTTCAGCTGGGGTCCAATCTTTCTACAAAGGCGGCACCAATGAGTTCACGACTCTTGTGTATTCACCAGCGTCTTTGTCTGTAAAAAATATGATTTTGTTTTAATTCACATGCTCCTGTCAAGGAAGAAGTATGTTCCTGTACTTTTTAACAGCCTATCTTATTATAGATGCTCTTATTAAGTTATTTGCTTATGAAAAGTGTTCGAAATACTAAGGGCACGGGATGGGTATTCCTCCTCGTAAGAGACAGGAAACCTGAAGGAAGATTGCGGGGATCTGAGGCAGATAAAGGCGCAATTTCTTAATGCTTATGGTACAATGACATGCAGTCAAAGAGGGGAAATTAACTTGACAGGACTTGCAGATTGGTAAACCTAACACCGACACTGTTTAAAATATTTTCCTAATCAATCAATTAGTTTTGAGTTACATTGCAAACCGTTAAATTGAGATGAAAAAAAATGCTTTCATTATCTGAATTTACAAATATTTTGATTTTTACAAAGCTTCCGTTAAACTGTGACGGGGCAATT
>WURT03031515.1:1737-15240 GCA_009936505.3 Holothuria glaberrima | reverse complement strand
GACCGTGTGTTATGGAATAACAGGTCAGTGTTTAACCAATCAGAATGCAGGATTCTCAATAACGGATGGCTAGAGGTTGTAGAATGTGTTTTAAATAAAAGCAGATGACTGAAATTAATGTGAGACTTGTAAATGGAGTTACTCACATACCTTTATTATAAGTCCCTTCAAGGTGATATATCTGGCAGGTTTCATTCTCATTGAATTGCACAACTGTAAAATACAAATAAAATCACATGGTATTTCACAAGTTTTTGAAAAATACTCACAGAAAGTGAAATCACATCTGAACAAATGACTGACTGATTTTGAAACATTACAAACCATGATGAAATCAGGGACAATAATCTAAACTTCTGAGGTTTATTAATATTTTTGGTTAATTAAATATCTCATGACCAATCACAAGTGACCTAGTCAAGCGCGTGGGGCAGATGTTAAATTGATCAAAACAAAAATGGGTGGCTGATTTTACCATTCTCTTAAACCGAAAGTAAAACCTCTCTGTGAATGCTAGGGATAAAGACTTAAACTAGCACAGCTTAAACAAGTCCTTCAAACAAGGACACAGAACCACCTAGTTTTATTCTTTGCTAAACAAAAGATGTTTTTAAGAGGGAAATTTATGAAAAAAACTTGTTTATTTCATTGAAACTTAGCATCCTGTTCATAATTGCTTTGTGCAGACCAGCCACTTCTTGTTTTTAGTTCACAGTTTAAATTCAGAGGAAAAGTCACTTTTGCAGATACCATGACAATTTTTTTTTTTATCCACAAAAGTAGTGGATTCTTCAAAGATAGCTAATCTCTGAATCCCCAGCTTTATATTACCATTCCTACTCCACTCTCAGTCTCAGAACTAAAGTTGTCACAGCACAATTACAGAAAAGTCAAGTCCTAATTTTTCCTAAAGTTTTGTTTTCCCAAAATCAGGGAGTTGCAACTCCCTGTTATAAGGAACATTCTTTCAGTTTTACTGGACCCTATTGAAATGGTTTGGACTGGGGTTCTACCTGGCACCCCAAGACCCGTATATCTCACAGATAACAGCCTCCACCTCCTACACCCATTCTAAATCTCAACAATATTACATGATAAGATTTCCCAGCTTATTTTTGTTCCTTTTGTGATGCACTGCCTTTTAGAAAGGAAAGCTGACTCTACAGGCACAACATCTAGCTTAAATTAATTGGGTCAGGGAAAAGATAAACATAGACCCTTTTCCAAATAGCAATTACAAAAGAGTTATGAGATATACTTTTGGTATGCATTGTTTTAGGGTACAGAAAAATGCCATTGACAAAACAGACACACACACCAAAACACTATCCCATAACCCTTTGTAATTTCTAGTTGGAAAGGGTCCATTGGGAAGGGTGGATAGGTGAAGGAATGCCACTGAAATATTACAGAGAACTTCCATTTTCAAGCATGGAGATAAACCAGGAAGCTACCAAGCATTCAAAGTATGTCTGCATGTCAAATCAAGCTTATGACAGATACTGACAGGAACAAGCTTAGGGTATACATTAGGCTAGTCTATATATCACGGGCACTGCATCCCAATCCACATTGTTCCTTTGAAGACCAACTTCTAAACCTGCAACCAACTTCTAAAAAAATGCTCTACCTAACTTTTGTAAATTAGAACCTCCAACTTGACACAACAACAGCTCTAATGTTAAACTAATCTACTGCAAACTAATTTGGCAACAAAATACCACTGTCTGTTATTCCTTCCATCTTAGTATTAGCTTGCAGTGTGATGCACAACATCAGTTTCATATTAAACCCGCAAATGAATGACAATTCATGCAAATCTAAGTACTTTACCACAAATCCCTGACGATAAGATAACAGTAGCATTGTCTGTACCTGTGACAACTGTTTTCATTGCAATTTCTTGATTACTGACATATTTATGAGATCCATCAATCATAGTGTGTGCCAACGAATAAATATATGATATTAACTCATGTAACACTTCAAAATTTTTCATCAAACATTAACTTGACACTCCCAATTGCACTTCACCATAAGTTCCCCTTGATTCTTAAATGGACTATGAAACCAACGATGAAACCAGAACTATGGCGTCTGAAGCAGTAAAATGAAGTGGCATACTTTCTCTGGTGTCACTGGAACAACTTGCAATTTAAAGAGCTGAACGACTCTACATGCAACTGAAGTTTCTATGATAAAACGGTATTTGCTTTTTTTTCAAAATTGAGAGAGCGAAACTAACTCAGTACGAGAAATGCAGATGGATAGCTAGTGAATTTACACACACCATACATCAACTGAAACATTGTCAGAAAATATGAGGATTTAGCAGAAAGTATGGAAAAGAAAGGCCACCTTAATGATCAGAGTGAATACAACAGTCTGAAGTATTAATTTGTCCTGTTCTACAGTGTTCCTTGTTTATGAAGTTTCAGTAGTAAAATTTCTGCCGTTATTCCATCCAGCCCATAAATTTTGTTTTTATTCGACAACATTATGCTCAGCTTAATCAGTATACCCTAGTATCATAATTTATGGCTGTTTTAAGTCAGATGTTTTTGCAGCTTAAATGCTTAATTCATGCCGACTAACTCCTTGCTTTACTCTTAAATTTCAATACTTATTTTCTGAAACATCACAAAAGATACCTGTGTGGGAAATAAAGAGATTTGCTGCAATGAAATGATGTATTAAAATGAGTTTGGTGTGACGTCTTGCTCCTTTAAAGTACATTCTCTCCATTTCAATTTCTATTGATATTTTAAATGCAAATTTCTGGTTTGGTGCTGTAAACAGTGTTGGAACGATTATTGGTATTCTTCATCGGTATCTGCCGATATTCCCCATTTATCCTACATCGCTTTACGTAAAATTTATCTTAAATGCCGATACTACATAAACGATAATTGTCCTATCTGTCATGAAAGTGGTACATTTTTAAGTATTTTTGAACGTAAGTTCTAATATTTTACCGTCATCAAGATGAAACGACACTTCATTGTGGTGTTCCATAGCCTATGGTTATTTACTGAATGCTTACTTCCCAAATACCAGTATTGGATCGGTATCGGCCTATATTGAGAACTACAATATTGGTATCGGTAATATCAGCTACTTGCAGTATCAGTACAGCACTATTACTTAAGTACATACATAAACTTGATATAATCTTGAAGTTGAAGAAACGTAGATCTGCACCAAGGCTATTGCCTTCTTGCGCTGTTTTATTATTTATATAATGCTTCAACTCCATAGCAGAGGTTCCCATCAAGCAATAAATCTTAATTAAAATGCTCGGCACATCTGCGGAAGTTGCAGCCAACAACAAAATCACCAAAGAGGATGTGCCAGCGTCGTCCATGCATGAAATCATGTTGAGGTATTAGAGGTAGAAAAAGCTGATGACTTCCACAGGAGCCAACCAAGAGTCATGACCGTACAAAGGCCAAGTAACAAATCCTGGGAGTCAAAAGCTCCAGGCACCAGCTGGGGAAAACATCTCCTGAATATCAGCATGTCTTTCTCACACATTTTTTTGCACCTTTGTTGACAGATGGCAAAGAACGGTTCCCCAGTTGTGGAAACACCTAATTCCTCAGTTACAGCTCCAAGCATGCCGATTGAAAGACGATATATTGAAGTGATTTATTGAATTTGGAAACGTTGTGTGATTGACACTCACATTTTACCTCTGCTCTATGTTTATAGCAAAAGATTCTAACAGTTTTGCTGGAAATGTTTCAAAGCATATGTACAAAATGTGAGTCACCAACCAAAATCAATAATGTTGAATGAATTTCCCTGAATGGGAAGGGGAAAGGCTTGCTTCCATGTTCCACACCAGAAATGAAATACCAAAAATACATCTCTCATTACAATCAGGAATATGTTTTAACGAGAATTTAGAAATTCTGGGGGTAGTTCCCTAACCCATGTTCCTCGACTACCATTCCATTACATCAATGACCAATGGGAGATAACATCAAGTCCGATAATGCTAAAAAAGGGTAGCCACAAATCTTACCAACTGATGATTTACATTTTTTAAAACAAAGTAGTATAAATATTGTTTTTATCCTGATTTTATGAAAAATATTTGACAACTAATTTATTAATTCAAATAAAAACAATATAAAAGGAGAAAAGATTCCACTGGGAATTTCACTCACTTTTCTTTCTCTGTCTGAAAGATATTTGAACCCATGTGAAGAGCGGAGGCCGTAAAAGTTGTCCTCTATTTCCTCTGAAATGTAAGAGGTAAATGTTGAAAGTTTTATATACTTCAAACCTCTGAACTCCAGAGGTACCATGGGAAGGCAAGGTGATCCAAATAAAGTAAGAAGGGAATAGCTGAAGGATTATTGATTTTAACAAACCATAGCAATATATAATATTATGTTATCTCATATTTCATCTCATTTTATTGAAAAAGGTTTCTATTCCTTAGGGTTTACAGCATATTTTGGATAGCAGGATTCTTCAGCCTGACATGCTGACTGACAAGCAGGTCAGTTGCACTTCCTGTCTACTGTAACATTCATAGGTTAATAAACTTAATATGTAAAAGACTGACATCAACAAAATGATTTAAGGGAGCAACATGGACTGTAGATTGAGCAACCAATTTGAGGTGGCACATCAACATAAGAGTATTGCTGCCCTGGGAGAGGAGCCAAGGAGAAGGGGAACCGCTTCTCTTAACTAATTTTAGAGTATAATGTGGCATGTGTCAAGTGAATTATTTTCACATATATCACATTTTTAAACTAAAAACTTGTTCCCCTTTGGTCCCCCCCTCCAAAAAAAATACACACCATGACTATAGGTTTGGGGAGACAACGATATAGTAGAGTTATGATTCATGACAAAGCAACTGATTTTTGATGAATCCAATTTCAGCAGAAATGAACAAACCTAAATGTCAAGCGTGAAACTGATGGTTGTAGAAAAGTCAGAAAATAAGGGAAAATGACATAATCTTCACTCTATGTCTCCATTTGGGTTTGCTTCCAAATTTCTCCAATAGCCCTCCTCCCCCACTGCCCTGCAACTGCAAGTCATAAGGTGCAGGGTCCTTCACACTGTGTAATGCAAATTAGAAAAGAAATAATGAACTTTTAGAGAAAATTAAACCATGGTTCAATAAACTTACCTGTGTCTTCTTTTTTAGTTTCTTCTTTGATACTATTGAGGAAAAGAAAACAAAAGGTGGGTAACTGTATAATTTCATTAAGGACTTGACATCTTATTAGTTCAGGGAATGATTTTGAAAGCTGTTGAAAGGCTCTATAGAGGTTTCATTTTTTTTTTTGGGGGGGGGGAGGGGTCCTTATACACTTTTCCTATCTCCATATTTATTCCCTTTTAACAAAATAGGTGGGGAAAAGAGAGGAGAAGCAAGGGGAAAGTATAGGAATATTACAACCTGGAACAGTGGGTTGAATGGCAATGTGGTGACATAACTATGGCAGACTTTTCACCACTGGCCACTTTGATATAACTGTTTAATCTCTCTTGAGCAAAATGGGTAGGAGAAAGAAGGGGGACAAGGGGGAAGTATCCCTGGTACATTGCAACTTGGAAGGGTCGGTTAAATGGGAACGTGGTGACACGGCTACTGCAGACTTTTCACCACTGGCCACTTTTACAACTGGGTGACACACATGTACATAATACAAGACTACTGGCGCTCCTTCTTATGAAACTGCAACAATCACTATTTTTGCAAAAAAGCTAGGTGCAACCACCTGGAATATGCTAGCATGGAGCTAATACCCTTCGAAAGGGTATAAGCTCCACGATGCCAGCAATACAGTGCTTCGACTGGTATCTGAACAAGAAGGCAGTTTGTGATTTCTCCCTTCCGAAAATTCAGGGGATTTTTTTTTATCCTCAGGCATATTTTTGTGCTTTTATTTCTTCTATTTACAAGGTTGATTTTGACCAGCCGGGTGGAGTAGCTAAACAACAGACAGATCTTGCATGATGAAAATTTATATGCAGGTGCCCCACTGATGTTGGCAAAACTCCCCAATCAAACATACAGTAACTGAACAGTGAGAAAATGGGATAGCAGGAAATAAAACTAAACCTAAGTATTAAATTTCTCCCTCCTATTGAATTTTAGAGGTTCCAAGGAAACAAAATTCTTTCTTTTTATTGGAAAAATAGTTTTTACCTTGTGTAACCCCTAACCACCCTTTATTGTCATGTCCTGCTCCTCAGGACAATATCAGGCTTAAACACCTTCATGACCATGAAAACGAGATCACACCTAAACATGACGCACTCTAACAAAATAATCCCACAGGATATTCACAAAGAGGTCTATACAGACATTTCTACTAATCCCAACTCTCAATACATGACTCATACAGCAATATTGAATGTATGTCAACTGAACATGTTACAATGCTCATAGAATTTCACTTCCAGCTTATCAAACTCTTCGGGCTGGCTGAGTAAATCTCATACTCGAAATTCAACCAATAGAAGAAAATTCCCAAGACACCAAGAGAAACAGACCGGTATTAAGTGATGATTAGGGATGAACTTGCTTTTAGAATCACTTGGCAGTCTGGTTTGAATTTATTCTGTTGGCGAGTTCATTTCCATTATCAAGTTACAATCACATGATTATGGATGGACGGAGGGAGAAAAGAAAGAGCAAGCTGAATTCCATTTTCAAGTGCTTGCAAGCCCAGTAGTGTTGCTGTCTTGAGGGAGCAATAATTTAATAATTTGCAGACTTTTAATATCTCATCTCTCATTTCGTAGTTGACTGAGGCCATGAGATCATGCAACTTAGTCTACACCTTTGTACACAATTAAATACAAATAAAGGTGAGGTGATTGGGCTGTAATTCATGGGTAAATTGTGATGGTGTAAACTGTCATTGTGTCCCCTGTCATAATGTCCTGAAAAAATGTCTTTGTACTGTGCAATACAACTATGTGTCACAATCTGCATTATTTCAATCTCAGCGGTGCTACTAACAGCCCAAATTACCAACATCTGACATTATATTAATTACATTAATATTTCTAGAAGAGTTTCAAAGAGTGCACCTCAGATGACTTGAAATTTAGTCAAGCTTTCGTCAGAAGTGGCTTTGACTTTGAGCCACTTCTGGCAAAATTGACTAAATTTTAAATCATTTTAGGGTGCACTCTCTGAAACTCTTCTTGTTCAATGGAATCCTATTATGAAAGCCTTTCTACTTATTTAATTATTACAGGACACCTATACTATCACGTTACTCAATCGACATTGGAAACTGTTCATCTGGTGGATTCCATTTTTGGCGAGTGCTTGGTATGCTCCTCCATAGTATCCAGAGGATAGCATAGCATCATGCTAGTTTCTCCAGTCTGTAAAACCCCTGTGATTCCAAAAAGCCATATGCTAGTGACTCATCTCAAGTGCCAGCCCAAGGAGTAGTGACATGCCACAGCCAAATCCAGAATTGCTAAGTACGTAACTACTTCACACCTTTTCCATAGATAGCGGTGATTCTGCATTTAAGCCACCTTACATAAACAAAAAATTCTCAAGTAGAGTTGTTACAACCTGCACTGACACTATACACCCTTCCTTGCTGCCCCCCGACCAACAGTATGAACACTTCGCAAAACCATGAGAAGTTCAAAACTTTTCTAATCATAGCTCATTGCTCATTCAGGGCATTTATGTCACCTTTATGAATAAAATTTCTCATAGGGGAGAGTAAGGGAGACAGTGTCACACCCTCCCATCCTCCTCCTTCTCCTGGACAGCCCCTCTGCATGAGACGACAAAGGAGAGATACCCTCATAGGTCTGCATCTAAACAGTTTATAGTGACTTTCTGGGTTTATCTTTGTGGGACCATGGCATCAACTTCTGTAGTGCCTTCAAAACATTCATATGTTTTGACAGAAAGAATAGCTTTTATACATAACAATGATCAGACTAACTCCCACAACTGAGCAGAAGTAAAAGCTATATCTGTCATCAATATTCAACTCACCGCTGTCCTCCTCCGACCCCCCCCCCCCTTCCACCCCTTTCCAATATATTCATCCACACAATCCTGAGCTACAGTTGAAAATGTTTTATTGGTAATGACTTGAGATGTCTATACATTATAACCAGAAATGTGAATTTTATTCTATACACTTTGGTTGACAAACTATTCCACTCCACAGTTTATAACTGGCTTGGCTTGTATAATAACACTTATCAGATATGACTCCCACACAGAAACTAACTGGAGACTTTGATAATTCACTTTTGCAGTAAATTTGCCAAATTTCCAAGAAGAACCTCCGAGCAGAAAGCAAGTTGGCTGTGACTGCACCATTCCCTGATGAAAAACAGAACCATTTTTTCAGCTACCCTAATGATGATACATATGTGTACAACTGCTAAGTTCACCCAGTCCTACTAAAGCATACCACTACCATGATTCAGTTGTACAAAACAAACAGGGACTTGACCTCACTTTAACTTCTCTTATTACCTTTGAGACTATAAAAATTTGAGAAAGAAAGGAGCAAGTCCACCACTCCCTGATGACAGACAAAGAATTTGATGTGTTAAAAAGATGTAAACAGACCATTTAATATGTCACATAAAATTGCTGACACCAAGCCACAAACTAGTGTGGCTCAACTACTACAGTTACAAGGTGCTGCTGATCTCAAAAGGGGTCAAACTGAGATTTGGAATGAACAATTAAAGTCCCCCAGATCAGGCCTAACAAGGTACTAAGGGGGGGGGGGCAAAATGGCTTCCAGAAGGAGTAAAAAATATTTCAGCGGGGCTAAATGTGTAAAAATTTATTAGGTCAAGGGCAACTTGAAACTTTTTAGGGGGCCAAAAAAATTTCAGGGGGCTCTCCCCCAGCCCCCTGGCTATAAGCCTGTCCCAGATAAGATTCTGAAAATTTAATAGAATCAGCCAAACCCCATACTTCAACAAAAGTTATCATCAAACTCTTATTTCTAAAATCATTATGTATAAACATGGACAAATGTAGGCCAATTTTTGAAACCTTTATTGGTAAAAGTGCTTTCATGGTTTGTTCATGTTTCATGTAACTTAACATAAAACATCTCCCTGATCTGATTTTACTTTTCTAGAATATCTGAGGGAAATATCATTTTATGAAGAAGCAGGATTTTAACAGGAGTATTGGCAGTATGTTGAGAAAAGCTGTAAACTCGTTTATAACTGAATAAATTTTTCAGTTTGGTTCTAGAAAACTAGTAAGTTTGATAGAAGTGGCCTCACTCCCCCAAATGTTGGCATCTTGCCTATTAAAGGAAAATATTGCATTTTTTTACACAAAATTGTCATATTTTAAAGCAAAAACATTTCTTTTCAAGAAATAAAATTATCACAGAAAGAAATTCAGTTTTGTGGGCCCAAAATTTTAAAAATTCATATGATGCAACTGTCATAACTCTTGTAATGCATATTATTTAACTGTACAGTTTTTGCTAGAGCTCATGGGGGGAGACTGAATGATTTTTAACAATGTTTAAAACCTTCTTGCCATGTGGGTGCATTTAATGCAATACTTCCCTTTAACTACAGTGTCCTAGATTGTCAACGAAAGTGTTCAGAATGAAAATTCACATTTCTGAAGTATCTGAGGTGAACATTTTGACAAAATTACATGATACACAGCCTAATACGTAAAATCAGAGATTTGATCGGAACCATTTCCTTCAGTGACCTAAATCTATAAATAGGTAAACAGGATGTGGTTTGTCATATACATATTAAAGTATATTTACAGCTCCCTATTTACAGGAAATGCAAATTGCTGTTACTTCCATAGTCATATGAAAAAGGGGGAGGATAGGGGGGGGGGCACTGTGCCCAACTTCAACATTCAGGAAAATTTATATATAAATTTATTTGTCTAAAAAGGCACAGAGATTGGGGCAAAAAATCTTACAGTGCCCCCTCCATCAAAATGGTGCCATACGCATACAGTTATTATGGTTGTTTCCATTGATAAACAGCCAAGATGTGGACACTACCCCAGTGCAAAACAACTCCTTATTCTCTAGGTAGCAGTTTTATCACATTTTATGGAATGACATCAAACTAAAATGTAAAACCAAAAGTTAAATTCAGTCCAGGCAGCTCCCTGTTCAGTACATCTGTATGGCTTTTACGACCCTCTTTTGCAACAAATTATTCTCTAATTTTATAGCCATAGGAATTTAGAAACAAAACTATGTCAAGTGAGACTAACAGTTGTCAGGGCAAAGACCTGGCATTAAATTACTTTTTTACTTGTAAACCAAAGAGAGAGCAAGAGAGAAAAACTATTGCATTCATTGAATGCTGCCTTCTTGATTCTTATATCCCTACTGGCCAAAATGTTCTAATGATTAAACTATTGAAATTTTGTAGCTGATGAAGCAAAAAGTATTCCATCATGTACCTACTTGAATTTTTTGTAATGTCTGATAAAACTCTCCTTATTATTTCATGCATTTGTATTGGACAAGAGCCTCTGACATGTGACTCTAGATGCAATTTTCTCCAATGACTATAGATCCGACTTGGTTGAACCCCTTATCAAACATAAGCATTCTGGCTTGCAGGACTGGGCAAAGAATGCCCCAAAGCTATGTGACTCAATTGAGGCCAATTTAAGGTAGTAAAAGTCTGGCACCAAATTTTAATTTTTTGCCATAAATATGGAAACCATACCTCAAGGATGGAGCCCTCCAGATGTTGAAAACCCCAAACTCTGGCCTTCACCACTTCAAACTTCTAGGTGAGTTTGTTTTTTGGGGTTTTCTTTTGTTATCAATTTTTTTTAATGAGTGGTGGTCAACTGATTTACAATGTAAATTATGCACTGACCGCTTACCGCTGGATTTTTAAAATGAGACTAAAAATGGGCGGGTCATAAAGTACGAGTGAATGATTTACTCGTGCGGCACAGTGTTTTTTCCGTTTCCACTTCTTCAGCGAATTACCCCCTCACTAGGGAATTAGGGCGGTCAAGACCAAGTCTTATGTGTGTCAGTATCAGCTGTCTCCAGACTTTGCGGGCAAAATTGTCAGCTTTCATTTACATTCCACACTCTTTCCATGCACAAACAAAACAACATGGCTACCGCAAACAAAGAACTTTTGACCGCAAATGTCATACTTCCATTTGCATTCCCTTGCTAAGTTATAGTCCTGTGTCTGACATGGAATTATCTTAAGGTGACTGTACTGCACACATTTCTTAAAACAGGTGACAGAAGCATACAGATTGCAGTGGAGACAGGGTCTTAGGCCAAAGTAAGGTTCACAAAATCAGAATGACCATGCCCCAAGAGGGCCCAGTCTAAAGAGTCCATACCAGACATCCTGCCATGCATTCCAATAAATTACAGCTCCCTAACAAGACTTAAAGGGTCTGAAAAGGTGTGTTTTAACTAAACCCATAAAATATCCTTGGAAGGGAGGGAGAACAGAATGGTGGGGAAAGGAGGAGGGGAAGGGGGGGGTTCTTCAAAGTTTAGTCTACTCCATCCTGTGGTGTCTCCAGTCTGTTGCAAGTCCTCATATTAGTGTAAGTGACAGAGGGAGTTGCGACTTAAATGTTACAGCACAATATGGTGAATGGGTGGTAATGGGTACTGAGCATGTGCCTATCCTTATTTTTAGTCCAACTCTTGAAGACAAAGGTAAGTTAAATAAAATTAAAAATGTACATCAGGTCAGCAGTTTCTATGCCCACATTTTTTCCTTAATTATAACATGCCTTTTCCCCTTCCCTCCTTTTCCGATTCCTTCATTCTGCCAACACCAGCAATGAGGCTTTATACATAATTTGAAATGTACAGTAGCTAATAGTATTATGTAAAAATAGGGTACTGTGGCTGAGTCAATAAAGACAGTGGCATTTGAAACTATGAAGCTTAGCAACCAGGGAGGTTCCAGATTTGATCCCCACCTGAGACAAAATACAGTTGGTTTTTATCCAAGAGTAACTTCAGGTTTTCACATCTGAACAGACTTTTCCAAGGAAAAAAACACAAATTTGACCTAAATTGTTGAGATGGTTAGTCACATGACCGATGTGAAGTTGTAATTCATAAGCCAAGAACTTCTCCCATATTTGTTGTCACTTAGTGTCATGAAACAACTGCCCTCCAAGGTCCGAATTATTACTTTTATCATAAGTACATACTGTAATATGGACTAAAACCATTCCAGGAAAAATTCTTACATGAACCAATTATTATCTATATAGCTAGCTGGTGAGACTAGAACATCTAATAATTTATTCCAGGTCTTTATCAAATGATAACTGGTTGATCTTAAGTGCAGAAAGTAATATTAACCCTGTAAAAAAGTTCAGGTTAAGTTGACATGAGACACATCAATCATCAAGTATTATTAGACATGCAAAATGCAAACAACTGGAAGTCTATGTGATAATAGATGACAATGATACAGTGAATTCAAATAACAGGATAGATCCAAGTCCTTTGTTTTCAAAGCATCCCTCTATAAGTAAGCTTCTTTTTCATTCAGTGTCACAACAGCTTTACTCTCATCCTGTTTTTTACTGAATACCAGGAATTCTAACTCAGTTTCATTTTGCAAAACAATTTGGAATCCTATCTATTATAGATTCCTATGTGACTTTCATTTCAACTGCCAAAATGACAATTTTAACAACAAACTTCAGTTCACCTATCACTATTTTGAAAATAATGCAATGGGAAATGCAAACATAACCACCCAACCCTTTAAAAGAGTTTAATGGGTATACTGTATGGCACATCCTCTCCCCCTGTCTCCCTCCCCCCCAAAAAAAACACCAGGGACTAGCAACTCCTTGCCCCAACACATTTAGGAATAGCCCTAGGATACTAAATACAGTTGATGACTGTACTTTGACTGACATTCATTCACACAATATTGCTCCATTCTGGTTGGTCAACAGGACTTGGATGTGTAGACAGTTATGTTGCCAATTAAGCACACACACAGTCACTGTGCGTCAATGTAGATGGTCTTGAGCAAATTAAACTGTGCAGGCTAGGGAACGTGCATCTCTTGGAGGTGAACCAGACAGGTGTTTTTTGCTTAAATTGAAGGAAGAGCTAGAAGTTAACTTAGTAGAGAGAATTTTACTGTCTGGAGTGGGATTAGAGAGCCTGTAACTTCACAAGAATTGTTCAACAATAACAAGTCTGAGAGATCGAGATATTAGGAAATGTAACGAAAAGTCTAATGCTGGTAACAGTATGAAAAGGTGGACCGGTCCTAACTGAAATTCTGCTATTACATATAAAATCTTGGAGCTACTGCACTACCCTGTAATAACTGGTCCAGTGATATTGTACCATCATAATTACCTAAACACATAAGAAAGGCCTACAGGTCCTGTATGTATACTATGTCTAAAATAATTTCAACTGATCAGATATGGTGGGGGAAGGGGCGGAACACAGCAAGAAAAAAGGAAGCCAATAAAAAAAGGGAAGT
>WURT03031493.1:0-15241 GCA_009936505.3 Holothuria glaberrima | reverse complement strand
GGCCTAAACGTACAAGTAAGTACAATTAACCGTTAATAGAAAATATTCTTTGAAAATAGAAACAAAACACTTCACGCGTTGCCCGATACGGTGTCTACACAGTGTAGGTCCTGCGCGTGGACTAAGTTTGACGTCCAAAATGGCGGTACAAGTAAAATCAAGCCCATTATGACGTCACGTGAAGAACCTCTATACAGAAAGTTTGTGTACATAATACGAATGGACAGTCAGTACTTGTAACATGTGCGCTTGCACTGTATACTGTTCATTAACTTTGCTATTGCGAATGTTAAGCAGTCACCGCGTACCGACGAGGGGAACCAACGCCCATGCTTTAGAAAATGTATTCCAGACACCAAACAAAATTTACCAACAGCAATTACTCGTTACCTTCCTCCGTTCAGTTCCGCCACTGTACTAGTTAGGTTTTATTACAGGTGCGCGCGAAGACTTTTTCTGTCATTTGTATGGTATTTGATTTTAGTATTTGGGGTTATTTTACATTGCAAAGTTTACCATGATATTAAGAAGTCCCTAATAATTTCTCTGGATTCGCTTTCTTTCGTTTACGTTTTTTTTTTATTTTTATCATTTTTAAGGCCTGGAAAAAGTGGGGGTAAGTCCCCATTGCCCCTCTTAATCCTGCCTATTGGAAAAAGGAAAGGGTAAGGGAACTAAGAAAGGGAAGGGAGGGTTAGAAGGCTCTGTCGAGAAGGTCAGACTAGAACGGAGGCAGGAAGAGTTCAGGGAGAGAAAGAAAAAGACGGAAAGCCAGCAGGAAGGAACAAATGATAAAGCAATTAGGTTGAGAGCGTAAGAAAGGGAGGAGAGGCAGCTTGGGTCCCGATCTTAATTTTTTTTATCACTATCACTAAGGGACACTTTAAAATCACCTTCCAGGTGAAGACTTTCTTTGATAGTCACACAATGTGTGGAAAGAGCCAGTTGCGTTGCCACGGAATGTAGTTTGGTGTCTGAATTCCGATGAGTGGGGTCAAGAAAAATTGACAAGAGAGTATAAGAGTTAATTTGAATATAATGGATAACTTTTGCAATGTAAAATGAAGCAAGGGATTGTTAATATCAGGGAGCTGTTAGGAAGGAGACACAACAACCAAATCTGTCAGACAATAAGTATTTGAAAATGATTTAATTCCATTCAGGTATCAAACTTTGATTGGCAGGTCTCTTTGTTCCTATATTGTCTAGCCTTGTTGACTTCCTCCTTCCAAAAAATGATCAGCCCCTTTCAAACCCAAGTAATCCTGAAACAATTGCCTTTGTAAAAACGTACTTTGATCTGAGGTTTGTTACCGACGTTAGCCAAGCTTTTAATCAAGATTTTTAACCAAACGACTGTCAATGAAAGTTTAAATAATGTACTTCCCTCGTGTCCCTACGAATTTGATGCGTCGTCTGCTTCGAACATTGTTTAAGCCTAAATCATTTCCCCCAATTTTGGCAAATTTCCTCATCACTTACACGAATGAGCAGGGAGGTGGTATAAGTAATATCACCTCCCTGTAATAAGTGACCAATAACGAAAAAAGTGTAAAATTTCATATGGTTTTGTGACGACTGGCAACGAAAAGTAAACTGTTCAATGTAAGGAGTAGAACTGTTGATTGTCATTTTAACAATAGATCACTTAATCCTAGTTGATCCTGGTAATTGTGATAGGAATTTTGAAGAGAAAATCAAGATTACCATGGAAACGAACATTGCTTCAAACACCACCTCCCTGCTTCAAACAGGGAGGTGGTATTAGATGGAGATCTATCGAAAACTCATTCTTTGAACCCATTCTTTTTGATGATTCAATATTCTTAAGAGGTGTTAAGAACTAAGAACAGGTGGGACAAGTTGTCTGCTACAACTCGATGAGTAGATCGGGAAATTTGTCCCTTGTCTTAGCATTGCCAGTGCCTTAGGCTGTAAATTAATTTGAGGGTTTCGACTCGTTTTGACGCTATTTACAACAAACTTGTCCAGTTCCCTTTAACTTGCTCAATATGGGTGTGCCTTTTAAATCATGCGAGTGAATGCGAAAATTGGTCACAAACCGACAGCAAAGTTTAGTCTTTTACTTCTTTTACTCATTTGCATACTGCATAAGTCATGAGCACTGGTTTATAGCCAGCGTCATTAGGTTCCTTGACAATAAACAGTCGTTTTGAATGTCAGAACAGTGTATCGTACGTGACTGTCGGCAACTATAGCTAGACTTTAAACCATTTTTTCAAATAATAATTTTTGTTGGGGTCGCGGTAGGTATGAATGAGCAGATGAGGTTGCCTAGATATTAAACAAATGAATTCAAAGGCCTTAAGTTCAATAATCCCCAATTAAAGGGTTTACTCTCCACTGTGACTGTCAATCTAATTGGATTATCATAAATTAAAGTTTTCGACGGATCTCCATCTAATATCACCTCCCTGCTTCAAAGGTCTGTTGGAAGTTGTGTCTCCTTCCTAACAGCTCCCTGTTAATATTAAAAGGTCTTTTCGGCATGCTTCGCGCTCATTAATCGTATGATTCTTTTTACAGGATACTTGGAGTAACATTTTTTCAAAGCCCTATGCAGCCCTCGCATACCATCATTCATCCTCCCAGACGCGGACCCAGGGGATACGGAGCCCATCTCCTCTCGGCAGAAAAAAATTAATAAAATGAGCATGAGCGAGACAAACACTCCTTTTTGCCCAAGCGCTCTGAGTATTGGTATCGTAATTTATATTGCCTTCAATAAGCCAGCATGATGCATTTCAATGCATTCACGATTCGTTTCCTGAACATTAAATATGAAGAAGATTTACTACTGAAAACCATTAATATTTTATGCGTTTCGCGCTTGATTTTGTTTCTCCGTTTTCCTACTTTGTACGAAAGAAGAGCGGGGGGGGGCTAAGTGTGACTTTCATCTGTCGTATGAAACCTATGATGAAAGAGTATTTGGGTTCCTATTTTTAGAGAGATCCCTTTGCCGACATAGGCCAATGCACACGTTGTAATTTTTGTTGATTGGTTTCTTGACACTTTGATATATTATTTTCCTGCATGTAACTGAAATTTACAACCATCAAGTTCATCTGGGGTGCACTGAGAACACTCTATCCCCGGGACTTCAGAGACCATTGATCCGGCCACTATGGCAAATTTCAAAATGCTGGCATTGTAATTATTTTCATACCACCATTTAACCACAGGTGGCACAGGGAGGGTGAAATGGTCGTGGTGTCCCGTCGGAGGATTTTCCAACTTCTTCGCGAGGGGCATCTCTAAGACAGTTGACACATCCATAAAATGATTTGTAATCCCCAACGGCGACCAACAGCCTCAACACTTTATCTTTTAAAGGGCAAATCCTTCAAAAGGATCACAAAATGTCTGACGCTCTTCGCCCGCTGTAGAATATTTCATTTGAGTTTAGTTCATAATTTGCTTTCATGTGGTAAGTGGTAAATAAATATCACATCAAGTGCTTTCATGTAGTAAATAGTAAATACGTCTAAATAGTTGACACACCAAACGATCTGTGCAAAGTGGGTCGTAACTCCATTTGGGAGAAGTCGCAGGTCTTCATCTGCAGTGAAAGATAGCTCACAGATCTTTTCTAACAAAGAGTAGGCTAAATGTCCATCCAGCTTACCTAGTAACCTAGAGACAGCCTACTTAGTTATCCTACACTGTTTTTTAATGTTGTAAAAATTTATCCTCAACCGCGTAGTCGTTTTTTTGGATGTGGCTCAATACAATAGAAAAAAATTACTCCCGATCGAGTCTGCTTCTACTTCTGCTCAACAGGGCCCTAGATAGGGTGATATGTTTAGGGGGGTGTCAAGGTCCCAAATTCCGACTGGCTGGATATTTTTTTTCAACTGAGCGGCAGCGCGTATAGTACACTTGTTAAGCACTCTGCGTATTTTGCATACATCAGCGATGACCCTTCCTTTGGCATTACATAAGGTGCCGTCCTGGGGGAGGGGTCTAAGGGGAAAGGAGTGTCAGCTCCCCTTTTTAGACATTTTTGTTAACGTAGGGTTACTTACATGCAAAATGGTGCTATCTTTTTGACAATTTCTGAGCTGCTCATATCAGGCGCGGAGGAACAGAAAAAATATGGGGGTGCTGAATGCCAGGGAGACTATCTAAGCGGAGCGCCACCATCGTTTGGCGCGGAGCGTACAAGAAAGTTTTTGGCTTTACAAACCCTCTAGTTGGCCAGTACCCAACCTCGAAATATGGATCTCATGTCTGCAATTTCTCAATTAATGAAACAAAAACCAGTCCATGAAAAATGTTAATATAGTTTCTAAGCGGAGCGCCACCATCTGTTGGCGGGGAGCGGACAAGAAAATTTTGGGCTTTACAAGCCCCTCAGATGGCCGGAAACGACACTTCCCGAGTGTTCTAAGCTACATGTACCCAGCGTTGAGGTATAGATCTCATATCTGCACTTGGCAAATATGGGGGGGCTGGGCCCCCAAGCCTCCCGGGTCCGCCGCCACTGGCTCATATATGACTGAAAAATGTTCATAATTTGGCGAATTTAGCAGCAGTTATGATCCTGCTTTTGTCACGACGTAAAGGGCCGTCCTGAGGGTGGTCTAAGGGAAGGGGTTCCCCCTCCCCTTTGAGAATTTTTTATTAAGTTAAGGTTGTCAAAATGGTGCTATGTTTGGGATATTTTTGAGCTGCTTATATATGGCTGGGAAATGTCGATAATTTATAGTGAATTCCAATTTCTGGTTAGGTGAAAGAAGAGAGTAAGTTGTCATAGAGAAAAATACGTTGTCAACAAACTTCCTGAAGACTCCTCAACCCTTTTTGGCTTCTTAACTATCTTTTATTTGAACATTTTTTTTTTCGCAAAACTACGTGCGTGGAGTCAACAGAAACATTCTTGGACTATTACGAAGCTTTTCCTTTCCTTCATTGTACACTATAAAAGGGTATCTAAGGCTGGCAGATACCTGGAAGCTCTGAATCAATTATATCAAATGGGGTGAAGACATGATGCTTCTTAAATGGGGTGAAGACATGATGCTTCTTACCTGTCATCTAAATGATAATACAGGGTATGACGCCAGGCACTTTACATCTATCGGAATTTTACTAAGTTTGAACGAAAACTCAAGACGAATGGCTTCCAGTCTGATAGGTGTAGCAAAAGGAATGAAGGACTAAAAAGCGCATTTCAGAATGCTTTTTGGTCGTAAGTGTAGTAGCAATCACCATCTATACCGATAATGGCTGCGCGCGAAGCGCTCGGCATTGTTTTTTTTTAGAAAAATGTATAGCGTCAAATACGTACTTTCAACCTTCTACAGTATGCTACAAATTTGATTGAAAGATCTCATACTGATGCCAGGCCCTCCAGATGTTTGGGGATGTATCTCTCTTTTTCGGAAAGTGTTGTGATCGGAATAGTTCCATGTATAATTACCATAAAAATGGTAATGAGATAAAGCGCAAACCGTAACGCATGCGCGCGAAGCGTGCCGAAATTTTTCATTAACTAAGATGTCAAAGGACAGTTTTAATTCATTTTACGTGAAGAAAATGTTTGGTATTATTCTCACTTGATCTAGTTGGAAAATAGATACAAAGTTGACATAGGCTCAGTCGGGAAAATATGCTAGACTGAGGAATCAAAAATTCCAACTGGTATTTCAGATTTTCCGACTACCGTCGCTCTGACGAACTTTGGGGTGAGACACCCCCACGCCCCCCCCCCCCGAGCGGTCGCGATGGCCAAGCTGCTCACCATCAATGCAAATTTTCCAATGGATGTTTGAATTTTTACCGCCCTTCGCAGTTTTGCAGACTATTTTATAAAAATATTCAGTTAGTACTACACTACTACGGAACAGGCTGTGTCAGAGAAGCATTAACAGCGCTGGCTTGCTCATGACGAAATAGCCTTCATTTTTTCATTATACCTAAATATCAGGGCCGAGGCCTGCGGGGGCAGTGCCACGCAACTTCCCCCATCCTGAGATTTCCAAATCGTAAATGAAAGCTGGCCTACTTGAGAAAAATGCTGAAAATTTAACTGTTCAAATTATGATGTAAAGTTTCCCAAAATCCTGGGAAATCGCATATAAGGGTTTGTTTTCTTCCTAACTTTCCCGGAAGGCCCCCTTGCCCTCGCGGTGCACTCTAAAAACAGTCGGTTCAAATTTGAACCGATTCGGGGTCGGAGGGACAACAAACTGGAATCTGTTCAAATATTTGACTAGATTCGGTTCAACATTGAACCAAATTGGTTCAATTTTTAACCAAATCTAGTCAAATGTCTGAACACATTTTGGTTAGTTGCCCCTCCGACCCCGAATCGGTTCAAATTGAACCGACAGTTTTTAGAGTGTGGGTACGTTGTTATCCGGGTTTTTTTTTCTTCCTGACACATAAACCATCTTCCTTCTACAAGATACACCCCTAAACACACCAGCATGTATGCTGGCTAATGATAAAATAGCCAATGGCTAATTTTAATTATTAGCCTAACTCAATGAACTAGAGAAGAAACTTTAAATTTAAAGGGCATAAGCAGTCGTCGTAAACTTAATTTGAAACAACAGCTAAATGCAGGGCCGTATTTAGACATGTGGAGGCCGTTGGTAACCTTCAGTAAAGGAGGCCCACAGAATCCCAATGATCGCCGTCCTGCGGGAGGGGTCTAAGGGGAGTTGTATCCCCCTCCCTCTTTTTATTTTTTTAATAGTTAAGGGTGCTTAGATGCAAAATGATGCAGCATTTTGTGATTTTTAAGTAAATTTATGTTCAAGAATTTTCATTACGGTATGCACGCCTGTTTGCCTGCCAAATTTTCATTACAAGTCAACAGGTTGTTACCACCTCTCTCAGTACAAATGAACAGGTTGCTACCACCCCTACCGTAGGCAAATTAACAGGTGGCTACCACATCTCTCAGTACAAATGAGTAATCATGACCAATGACATGGATATAGCTCAGTACATACATTTACAGACCAGACACTTTACGAGACTTGACCCTTGCAAAATCTTGGATCAACTTGTCAAAGTCAGTCTGTCTGAGAATGCCATCATATTCAACTACTCATCAAGGTCAGATGGCTGAGCCTATCACGACACATTGTAGTACTGAGTCTGTTCTTAATGAACTTCAGTTTACTGAACGAGCGTTCTCCAGAACAGTTTGTGACCATGAGCACGAAGTACATCCGTAGCATTATCTCGACAGTTGGAAATGTATCCACAACTTTCTTGTCTATCAACGGTTTATAAAGGAACTGTTCTCTCCCTATCTTATCATCTTCAGAAAAAAGAGAAAAGAAGGCTGCAAACTGAACAAGTTTAGCACCAAGTGATTGATCTAGATATTAGACCAATCATATTTGTCTGCCGACCGTGCCGACGTGTGTTTTGCAATGTCAGGAAAACAACCACTTAGCCGTCTGTGCCATTCACAAAGAGATACAATTACAACTGAATATGGCTTGCGTATGTTGATGACGTAAAACGCGCGCAATATGATTTCGATTGATGATACGTGTCAGCCTACATTTTCCTTATATGTTTTTTTCATGAAATATGTAGAGGCCCCTTGTTGTGGAGGCCCATGGACAACTGCCCACGTTGCCCACTCCTAAATCCGGCCCTGCTTAGAGCAGGTGATCTTAAGTGTTTTGACCTACGGGTCATATTTACCGGTGATTATAATTCATAACAATTGTGGTAGCCAGAACTCAGTGGTACAGGTTCGATAAATGATTTAAATATTTGGCTGGATGAGTATCTCGCTGGCCATTTACAAAAGCAAATCGCCCGTAGGCCACCATTCGAGAACCTAGGTCTTAGAGGATCACTGGGCTGCCAGTTCGATGTAAAGTGGAGCCGACACCAATTCGCATCGTTGAAATAAATCTTACCTAGGCAGTCATCTTGGGGAGGGTTTAATCTCCAGTAGTATAAGTTGCTAATTTAATCATTCATGGGACTAAGAAGCAAGGGTGATGGGTTACAAGTCCTCCTCCCCGGTCAAAAATTTGGTCGGAGAAAGCATGCTCCCCACACAATTCAAAGGCGAAATTCCTTCATTTGTTCCTTCTGAAAAATATAAAAAAATGCAGTAATTTCCCTTCAAATTCGCATTGCATCTAAGGGCCCTCAAATATTCAACAAATTTCCAATAGGGAGGATAAACCCCTCCCCTTAAACCCCTCTTCCGGTGCAGCTACCTAAAACAAGGTTCATCCCCTCCCACTCCCACACACACACAGCGGAAAACATTTCCTACGCCTATGTCATTATTCGCAGACGGGGGACAAACGGCACAAATAATGAATAGTAACAGGAGTGATGCACCACCAGAAGCAAGTATAACCTGAGTGAAATATTGCACTCTTCTCATCTCGTTATTAAAAGGTAAAGCAGTGAGATTACTCAAATGATTACAGTGTATTTCCGAACTCTCAAGGTCGCTTAAATGAAATTATGTAACCATTATAGCATTAATCACTCATTTCCACCTCTTGAAGTAGGGTAAAAAATGTAAAATATTCACCTACAGAAAATTCCAATGAAAGTCGAAACACTTAACATTACTAAGGTGTTCAACGTGTCCATAATCAAAATCTTCATAAATAATTCTCCACCCATGTGTCACAAATGCATTTACCAATCTCTGGACCTCATCATCGAGGAAACGAATTGGTCCACGGCGGATCTAAGTATTGCACTATCCAAATACTAAAGTCCCTTCATTAAGATGATGCTAAATCGTCCCACATACAGAAAACATTATTTTAATATGACAGGAAAGTCGATGAATGTCCGGCCCTGAGATCTCACCAACTGCTATCTTTAGCAGACCGTTTGGTCCTGATCAGGTAGCTATTTATGTCGCTAGAGTCGATTTCGGACGGTACAACTTCCCCGGTAGGCTATAATTTCTGCCTTACACAATTACAGAATTAGCCTGTACTTGAAATTACACCTTATAGTTGAATGCCCACAGATATGTCTAGTATTGATCATCGTTAAATCCTTTCAAGACGACATGGTACGGTTCCATATAGTTCTAACTTTTTAAGAACTTTTTTCGTCTTGCTCATTAAACATGTTCTTATCGATCTTCAAAGTGTATCCATCTTCCTCTAAGATCTGACGAGAAGACGAGAAATCTTGCGTAAAATTGACTTTGACTCGTCTCATGGAATATCTGTTTGCTGACCAAGAGACAGTGAGAGATGATAATTCAGGCATTAAATGTTACTTGCTTGACAACGCAAAAAGACCACACGCGACCACAAATGGTGTGAGAAGCCCTTATGACTTAAGAATTACACCTTCATGTCGGGTGGCTAATTTACTCAACTCAAGTTGGTTTCCTTTGAAAGGACCACTCAAGATGAGAAGATCGTAGATTGTTCTTGAAAGAAAAAGCCACCTTACTTTCATCCGGACGGGGATCGAACCCCCTGACCTCCCGGCTACTAAGCTTCATCGCTTCAAATGCCACCGCTTTTACGTACCTACTCAGCCACAGCACCGGTTCATGATCATTAAGAAAATTCCGAAGATTTTAAAGGATTCCTTATCCTCAACATGCAGAGATTTAAAACTGAAGGTGAGTTCCAAGTTTTTGGGCCCGGAACATGGACTGCTAATTAGAAGTTAAACATACGAACTTTAAACTATTAACAGTTAACGTTCAATCGCCTTGGTTCCACCTGCGTTGAAAGTCGGTTCTTGATGGTATCCGTTCATTGACTTACTGCGTACTTACACATTCCGGACCCTTGTAGTTTTCAAGTGGTGCCAGTTGCCTCTCACGGAAAATCGGCCACGATTAGGCCCATCACACTGATTCCAATATTTGTTTATTGTGACAGCTGACATTTAAACTAAGAGAGCATCTATAACAGGTTGGTGCCTTTCACTTCATTCAAAATGTTGTATGGCATCTTGGAAGAATATAATGCGTAAAGAGGGTGTTTGGAATACCTTCCTTTTTTGTTTTGGCACAATCACTATTCCAAGTCGTTTGTTACTAAGTAAACATCACAATTTACTGAGCATTCACTTCAGGTGCATGGTCTATACTATGCCCTCCAAAAGTTTTAACGTTAAGTAACGCTTGTGACTTACACAAAATTGTCCGAAGCACAAAAGTCAAAGCCTATTTGTGGGATGACCGAGTACTTTACCTCCTCAACGAAGCCTGGATACTCCAGGCCCTTAACAACAGGAGGCCACCTGTTAAACTTATTCACTGTCTACGTAGCACTCCAATGTTGAAAGGGTATAACCTTCAATTTATGGAAAGTTGGGCAGACCTGGAATAACATTCATCATCAGACTTCCGCAGGAAAAGCGTGTTGAAACGAAAAAGTGTGTACAAGATTGTACAAGGATGTTTTCAAAGCAGAGTTTACAACGATACAGACCTCAATGACCACAGCTGTAGTAAAGTTGACGTGCAAACCTGATAGAAAACATGGGAAACGTACACTCAAGAGGAGCACGACAAAAGCAGGTGTGGAGAAGACTAGCAATCAGAAGAGGGGCAGCAACTCTTTGTAGGCTATAAGAAAAAAGGGCCACGTACAGAAGAAAAGAAAAGCTCCCTCGAACAGAAAGACTCTGTAGACAAAAAAAAAGGAGACAGACAAATGTTACATACCGAGTTCAGCCGGATTCTAAACCAACTAAAGGAAAGCAAAAACTTCCTCTTGGCGGATTCCTTCTTTCAATTACACACTTCTCTCATACATGGGATTGTTCAAGAGGTCCTTGCCATTTGACGCCTATAGTTTCATTGTTGAGCGAGCACAGAGGCAGGCCTCATCTTGCGAGGCCGATCTGCTATTCTGGGAGGTTGAATCTATTCAAGTGGTGTTTGCCCATGCAACTAGCAAACACAAAGATGATAGAACTTTTAGTATTGGGCTTGGAAGCCAATAGCCTTTGTGGTGCGCCCGTAGATATTGTTGCTCCATCTGAACTGTATAGAGCGAGATCAGACAGTATTCCAGAGAATTGTTATTTATCGGAGGCTTTTCATTCCTACAATCCAAATGGGTTCCCGGATAAATGTTTTAATTTCAACTTGTAAACATATGATTATTGCATTCTAACCGTACAAGTATGAATGAAAATAAGGAAGGTCACTTACAAAAGAAAAGTTATCACTAGTCACAGTTCTAGCCATTTTCACTGAGAAATCACCAAGAATGAGTTCCAAAAGTACGTCTGATACTTGCCAAAGGTAAAAAAAATAAAATTATGAAACGCTTCACGATTTTGCGTGTCATCCTTGCGCCGGGTTCATTCTAATCATTCATGTATCGTTCGAATGATACGTGGAAGGATACGCTCATTTTCCCATAGCGTGACGAACGATACACACAATAATACATGATTAGTGTACAAGTCAACGGAAAACGATACGCTTAAGTGTGTATTTTCCTATGATGTGACGTCAAACTAATATACTTTAAGAAAGTTCGTATGACGTTTACATTCAGGGACCATCTCAACATATACGATACATAGCGATAACGAACAAATGCAGTTGCGATCACCTTTGCAGCGGTTTACGAAAGGGAGCTCTTCACATCCATTGGAGAAGCGTGTATGAAATGAATGAGAGGTAAATAGAATGTGAACATGTTCACTTTTTAGTCGTTTTAGCTCTAAAAATCGTAAGATATGAACCATGATAATTAGGTATCAAGACAGTAGTCTTACAGTATACTACACTTTATGGTATGCGAGGAAGTGTGGTGCATGTATGGGTACTATACATTGTAGCAGTTAGTGTACTAACGTTAATGTAACAAAGGCTACACAGTGGGCAAAAGATGACTCGGTAGTCGCTAAGTAGTTCGCCGATTGACAGAACAGTTGTATGTACAATGAGTTGTGGGATTTGAACATTTCAGTGTTATTTGCTCTTTGCAAATGCATATAGGCTTTCATTTGTAATGGTGCACAAAAGCTGGTGTAATTTGTATGGACTTATAAACTAACAGTCCACTCTACTATACCTGTATTTACATGTACCCTCCACTTCTCAAGGATTGGTGGGGGAAGGATGACAGAGCAAGGAGCCAGTCCTTTGGGTCATATAAGCTCCCACAGTTTGGTCCAAAAATTGGTCTATGTGGCCTTCAAATTCATTGACAGTGCTTGCTAACACAGGTGGGGCTGGGAGACTGTTCCATGTATCCACAACTCTCTGTGAGAGAAAACTTTTTCTCAAATTTTGTCTGCAGAACTGTTTATAGATGTTTAGTTAAAAGGGTGACCAGGAGTAACACTGTCACTAAATGAGAAGAATGTAATAGGCTCAATATCCTCAATATACAGTAATATACAATAATATACAATAGCTATAGGCCTAGCATGTACTGCAGTCACTACAACATACTCACGTAAAAGTATGAACAAAGTTACAGCTCTTAGTCCAATAAACCACTTCATTTCAATCTAAAGTTGAAGACACTCTAGTCTCATCCCAGACAGTAAAAATTCTGCCAATAAAGTTAACTTCATGCTCCTCCTTCAATTCAAACAGGACTTCCTGTCTTAGTAGTACTGTACACCTCTTAGACAGCCACATTAGCCTGCCCTGAGGCAATAATACTCCATAGTCAAACTCAGTTGACTGTATGATTCATTGATGACCAACCAGAGTGAAACTGTATCCTTTGAATGAATGTCAATCAAAGTGCAGTTATCAACTGTATTTGGACCTATGGAGATAGTCCTAAATATGTTTGGTCAGTTAGTTGCAAGCAACTTTCTGTTTGGGGGATGTCATACCTCCTTAAAGTCTCTGGAGTACCTACTGTCATACATAATTTTTGTAACACAACCTGTATGTAGGTCCTGCGCACTGTATGTGTTGTTTTAATACTATTTTATAATGGCAATTACGGCCAAGGCCACATACAAGTAACGTTGTGATAACTTAAAAAGTTTCCTACAAATTTTAGCTCTCAAGTACAGTTGTCAGTGATTCAAGGTCATGTTGAAAGATTTTATCAGAGGGTACGTGACACCAGTACTTTATGTGTTACTCATAACGTTGTTGAAATAGTTTATCAGTAAACAAGCCAGTACCGGCCTACCCCGTCCCCCCCCTCCCCGAGCACCTACCCAGCTCATCACATTTTACTGTACTAATTGTACAACATATGGTTACTCTAACTCCCCTTACAGAAATGTTTGCAAGCTTACCAACAAGCTTGCACACAAGCTCGTTGACAAGCTTGTCAGCAAGGTTGTCAACAAGCTTGTTTTTGGTGATTACTAGGTGATAATTAGCTTGTATTATGCTTGCAGCAGCACACAATTAGCTTGCATGCAAGCTTGTATGCAAGCTTGTATACAAGCTTGTATGCAAGCTTAATGACAAGCTTGTATGCAAGCTTAATGACAAGCTTCCATTATGCTTCATGGCAAGTATGCCTGTAAGCTTTTGTCTTATGCTATGTGCAAGCTTGCAAAATTTACAAGCTTACTGGGAAGCACAAATCAAGCTTGCAGAATTTGTTTAGAAAAACAGAAGATTAAGATTGCAAAATTAATATAAATATTTTGCAAAATTTATATAAGCTGGTCAAGAGAATGCTTAGCAAAACTACTTTATGAATGGGAAGGGGAATAAATTGAACTGTAACTATACACTAGAACACAATTACTGTTTTCAGGAAATGCTGAATATAATTAGGCAAAAAATTTAAATGATTACACTCATAGTAGCTGTAACAAAGCAAAAAATTCAAGTTCTTCCAATGATATACAGTATCTGATACCATAGGTGCATAGCCACCACTTAACCACTCACTTCATTTCAAAAAATTAGCTTCACAACTTGTACAATGGCCGAGATATAAGGGAAAACCTGACACCAAAATTTAAATTTTTTTAACTGATCTTGCTATGGCAACGAATAAAATAGCAATTTTTGTTAATTTATTCTGTTTTAAGTAGCAATTTAATCACTGTTCCTTTTCTTTTTATTTTCCTTAGCCAACAGGTAATGGAAGACCTCATGGACTATTGCTAAAGCAGTGAACCTCCTATCTTACTCCTATCTTTATGGAACCAATGGTATGAAATAAGTCATTGATGCAACAATAATACTCATTAAAGAAGCCAATTTTATTCAATCTAATTTAATGAGCATATGTACAAAAACCATTATACTGCATAAAATCATGAATTACATTAATGCAGTTGACCAATGAATGTTACAACAAGAGCCCAGTGCGCACTGTGATTCCTTGCTGAATGAAATAAAACTGGACCATGAGCACACAACAAAGTATTAACTTATGTGAAGTTTGCCTGTAACTCTGGTGACTATTACATGATCTTAAAAGTTTTTGCTAGTATAGATTTTATACTTCACATGGTTCTGAATTAAATAAGCACAAAACCACAAAACTCATATGGTTTTCTGCTAGAGTTAATGCAACACCGTGTGAAGTATATAAAATCTATCCAAGCTTCCTACATTGAGATATTGTGTTAAAAGGGTTTTCAGAGTTTGACTTCCAGTGACTCCAGATGATCTTTGATTTCCACCACAAATGAAAGGATCAATCTTCTCATCATAATGCATCCACATACCATCTCTAAAATCTATTGAAGCTTCCTACCTTGAGATATTGTATTAACAAGGTTTTAGGTGTTTGGCCCCTGGTGACCCCAGATGACTTTTGACCCCCACCAACAGCTATAGCATTCATCTTCCTACCATAAAGCATCCACATACCATATATCAAATCTATCCAAGCTTCCTACGTTGAGATATCATGCTAACAACGTTTTCAGTGTTTGACCCCTGGTGACCCTAGATGACCTTTGACCTCCACCAATAACTATAGGACACACCTCACTATGGTGGATCCACATACCAAGTATAAAATCTATCCAAGCTTTCTACCTCGAGATATCATGTAAACAAGGTTTTCAGTGTTTGGCCCTCGGTGACCCCAGATGACCTTTGACCTCCTTGCACTATTGACTATACATGTCCTAAATTCATAACCGCAGGAAGTTAAAGATTGTGTGACATGAAAATAACATAGATGGATATTTGATGTAAAAAGCATTAAATATCCAGAAAATAGCCACAATTCCAGTTACAATCCATCAAATACTGACCATTTTACAGGGTAATTCCTATTTCACACTTGTATCATGAATAAACATGAGCTAAATATGCAAATATGTGACA
>WURT03031482.1:0-15242 GCA_009936505.3 Holothuria glaberrima | reverse complement strand
CATTTTTTAAAAGATAGGGGTGGGCGTTTTTACCCCGAGACCTGGGTAAAAATGCCCGCCAAATTTGGTGTCAAAAAGTGAGGAAAATTCCTCCTTATTGATTTCATAACCTGGATGTTATATCACCAAATTATAAAGGAGACATGTGTTGCATAAAGCCACACTTTTGTTTCAAAGAGTCTGCAAAGAGTTCAGAGATAGTTACGAAAAACCTCCAAAACGGGCGTTTTTACCCCAGTTTACCCTACTCTGTGATTGTACTGTCACTGTCAGTCACATTCTCGTTGACTGTTGTGAATACTCCCATATTCCTAAGGGCTTCATTTGAGCGGACAGATCCTTCCCTTATTTTGGGCTTTCTCAAGGAAATTAGTAAACTGTATAGATATTTTTGACATGACTCCTGCATTTGCATTTGCCTTGAATTTTCCCCTGTCCTTCCTTTTTTTTAAGCTGACTTTTACCCCTTTATTCTAGCTGACACTATATGTGTTGGTGTGTTGTTAAACCCCATCTAACTAACTAACTTGTATAAAAGTGGGGTTTGTACTAAAAAATATGAAAATAGAGCTCACAAGTTC
Organism: Holothuria glaberrima; assembly: GCA_009936505.3. Taxonomy (NCBI): domain Eukaryota; kingdom Metazoa; phylum Echinodermata; class Holothuroidea; order Aspidochirotida; family Holothuriidae; genus Holothuria; species Holothuria glaberrima. The sequence goes on along the minus strand of WURT03031482.1, from coordinate 14,661 downwards.
TCAGAGTTCTCTATACACATAGCTAGCTATAGGCTTTGAGAGCATTTTGTGCATTTGCCATTTGATATTGTGGATTTTTAGTGTAAGGGCTTCCTTCATTTAAACACATGCACACATTTACATGTAGTGTGCATGAAGCATTGCCCATTATTAGACCTTTGCATAGGCTTGAATGTCAGAATAAAATCTCTAGACTAGGTTTTTGAAGTTTAGACTCTACAGGAAACAAAACTGCCTGTCAGTGGTACACTGTACTTAGAAACATTTTCTTTTTAGCAATTTTGCTCTAAATGGGCTATAGTTATACAGTGCAGTATCAAAGCCCAAGAACTGTACATTAATACCTGAAGCTAATTATAAAACAAAAATATGAAACCCTATATTTGTGCTTTTCCCTTGTTCGGTCTACCTTTGGTCATGGCAGTTTTGGATTAACAGGGTACGTTTTACAATATAAGCATTGTACTGTACAGTTCTTTAAAATGAAATGTTCAAGAGTACAGTAGTATGTTAGTAGTACAGAGTCATTCAACTGCTGCTTCTTCATTGCAAGTGCAATAGTATCATGGTTGCCACTGCTAGAGAAGTGGGATGAAAAAGGATATGTGAACATGTGTCTGATTTAATTGGTGCACTGGTTTCGACCAATTTTCACTCTGTGACTGTGACAGATACAGGGCAGTACACTTTTAACATCTGCTGTATGCAGTGTCTGCCATTTTTCATCAGTTAAACTTCATTAGATTTTTAAGTTGCAATTATATATACCCACTAATTCTGGACAGTAAATTTTGATGTTAATTTATATGATTACTGTAGGTGCAAGAAACCTACAATGCATTTCAGAGAAAATCAGAGGCTACAGAACCTCTCCTGCAGAGTCAAGCCTCTTTACTCATCCCTTTAAAGGGAAATACTGTGTTTAAAATGCACCAACATGGCATACAAAAAAAATAGCTTTAGTCATTATTAAACCATTTAATCTTACCAATAAACTCCATCAATAGCTTTATCTCCACAAAATATTATGCATTACAAGAGAAATGAATGTTGCATCATTTGAATTTTTGAAAGTTTGGGTGAACAAATTACTTTTGTGCACCAAATAACTGAATTTCGTCTTGTGAGAGCCTTATTTCTTAAAAAGAAAGCTACTGTACTGCCTTATTTTGAATTGTCTATCAATCTGTAGAATAAAATTGGTTTAAAAAATATGAAAATTTTCTGTTAAACAAATGCAATATTTCCCTTTAATTGGTTCCTGGATGTGCAGTTACTTGAGAGCAGCCACTCATGTACGGTATGCATGTAAAACAGGGCAGTAGCCTGTGGGGTAGGGGACAGGAGAAAACTGACCCCTGAGATTTCCAAATTATAAAGAAAAGTTGACCTACTTGAGAAAAATATTCTGAAATGCTGAAAATTTCACTGTCCAAATTATAATTTCAAAGCTAAAAAACATAGGAAATTGCATAAGGGTTCCCTTTTCCCCCAGATTTTCCCCAGACTGCGGTGGAAGCGTTCTTATGTGAGTTTCTCTTTCTGACAAAGTACTGTAACCCTGTTCATCCTACAAACAAGATGCCTTACCGGCTTGAATACACCAACATACTGTATGGTAGCTACTGTAAAAGTAAACTAGCCTGTCTGATTAGCTTAAAAAATTATTAGCTAGACTCAGTGAGCTGGTAAGTAACATTTCATTTAAATGCCATAAGCATTTGCAGCAAATTTATTTTGAAACAATAGCTAAATCTCACAAATATCACCTTATTTCACTTCAGCAATCTTTCAAATGTTAGAACATAAATATTGCATGTTTAAAGTAATTTAATTCCAGCAGGAGTTACTTTGTGCAGTATGTGAATTTCACAATTCAGTGAGAAACATATTGCTGCATGATTATCAAAGACATTTCATGAAATAGGGCCTAGCATGTACCCAAGTACACTCATTAGAATTGGGGTGGCTGCAGCACTTTCCCTTCAAATCAAATCTAACTATGCTTCTTGAAATCTAAATTTGTTTCTAGTGTATAAAATTCAAAACTAAAGAATGTTTAGATGGAACTTTAAGGTCTAAAATGTCATTTTCTCTGGCATCTGCATGTATGGGAGAAATTTAGAAAGAACATTTATTTGCAAGGCGTACAATACGGCTACGTTTCAGTGGCCCCCCAGTGGCGTAGTTAAAAGAGCTGAGCGCTAGGGAGAAGCCCACAATGGCCATGTACGTAGGGGTGCCATACAAAAGCTGAAAGTTCAGTCCATTACAAAATTTCAAATCATGTAGGCATAATCAGTTCAAAGGTTTACCAAAGGTAACACCATTTCGGATCTATGAAAAATCTTAGAAAAAGAAAAATTTCTAGGGGTAAAGCAGTCTCCCCCCCCCTCCTCAGGCATCATCTCCTCTGATTACAGCCTAAACAGAAACAAATCAGTAGTAATAAAGATTCCTACGTAAACATATACTGTAATCAATTCAATGCTTTGTGAAGCTTATGCCTACCAAAGATACTGTAGCACCATTTTGCATCCAAGCCACCTCACATGGACAATTTAGTCCCCTGCATTTAGACAGCGAATTCCCTTACGAAGAATATCACTAAACATTGACAATATGCAAAGGTGTTATCAGTTCAAAGCTTTGCTAAAGATTGTTGCACCTACAAAGCCTTACATGTACCCCTCCCCTCAGCACCCCCACCCTCGATGGCACTCCGGCATACACAGGCAAAAAGGAAAGAGTCTGATAGGGTGTCCACTGGCTGCAGGCATGCCACTTGGTGCTCCACTTAGAAGGTCTCACGAACTGTCCTCTTTGGATTTCGCCCAGGCTAAGGCCCTGTAATATCATATGATGTTCGACACATTCACTTATAACAGCTAGTATCCAGTACACCTTTACTTTTGAGCTCAAAAGAGCTAGGACTGGCGGACAAATGGAAACCTTGATGTTTGATATGTCATCTATATAGTACAGCTACTCTAGTCATGGTCACCCTGACACAAGGAATTGTGTCTACATCTTTCGATATCAGGGACTGCACAGAGAAAAGCAAAGTACTCCCCTGGAATCAAAAAAATGTAAAGGACCAATATTGATAAGAACGTTCACCTTTTATAAATAGCCGTAAGGTTGTGAGCTAATTAAACTTCTCTTAACCCCCCCCTCCCCCACCCCAAAAAAATATTAAACTTCCTTCAATGCAAATTTTCTTACCTACAGTAGCTAGAAAAGAACTCAAGCACATGTGAGGAAGATAACATGTGCTCCATACTTTAATGAAAGCTTTTTACCTACATCATCGTGGATAAACTGTTGAACAGGAGCTCAATACCTAACAAAGCTACTTTTTCCAGTTATTTAAGCACCCAGACCTTGGGAAATGATGCATCTTAATGCACAGGTCAAAGTGGTTATGCCTACTTCCCCCTCCCCATCTCTCACACTTACTTGGGAATAGCAGGGACGTGTGTTTCATTCTCAGAAAACTTAGTAGAGCTAGTGGCACTTTGTGTGGCTCCCAAATTCCAACTTTCAGGGTATATGCATTATATCTTGGCAATATCCTTGCATGTAAAGGAAGTAGTTTGAACGCATGTGTCGAAAAGTCCTTTCAGATTTCCACAAATTCCCAGCCATTTGCAATGCACATTCTAGATGAAAGAAGAGCAAAGTCAAGTTCCTGTTACAGCAGGCACTCAGTAAAATACACATTACTGGAAAAAGCCATTTTACCTTGGAAATGAAAACAGCTAAAACTCCAGTTGCCTGGGAGGGAAATTGTTTTACATGCTGCTTATTGATCATGATCTGATGGGAAATATGTGCTGCCCTTTTGACAAGGGCTGTGAGTACAAATACAGTACAAAAAAGAGCAAATTGAACTAAGTACAGTATGTATTCACATTTGTTGTCACAATAATTTATAATACTGTAAAGTGCATTTAGATTTTTGTTTACAGGTATATATATTGTACCCTGGGATTTTTTCATCATAAGTTATCTGTTTTGCTCGCAGTATATTGTTCAGGCTCATTGCGTGGACAGAGGTTGTTTACATTGTGAAGTTCATTTCTAAAGGAATCTCATGTTTTGTTTGACAGGGAGAATTTTTAATTGTTTGGGATTTATCAGCTAAACTAGCTCAACTCATGTCATCAGATGAAATCAAGGAGTTCCGAAACCATTTCAATATTTTAGGCACAGAAAAAGACCAGAGCAGTGAATACAGTGAAGTGACCTCAAAAACAGAGAATGTTAATGAGGTGTTGACAATACTGAAAGAAAGGGGAATTCTCTATCCAAACAAGGCAGATGAATTAAAGACACTTTTTGACAATCTTGGTTGTTTAACAACCTCAAAATTGTCAGGACCAATCCGTTTATATGAGAAGGTCACTAATATATATGGTAAGTAGCTCAGTACTTCTGCAAAGTGGGGATGAAGTCAGAGTCTGCAGTATACATTTAAACACCGTGCATGAGAAAAGCATCATGCACAGAGCTATACAGTTTTGCAATCGATCAGTTGACATAAGTTTGCAATATATTAGACAAATGGTTTTTTGAGAAAACTTCACACAGTTACAGCTGTACCAGAACACATATGTATGCTATCATGCTGCCATAGCCAGCCTATGGAGAACAGTGCTGTACTGTACAATGTGTACAGTACTTGGAGAAACGATCACGACAGTACGTGTAGTAAGGCATGGCACACAATGCATTGTGCAGCTACGACCAAGGGCATGTATGCAATGTACAGAAACAAAGAAATTTTTGAAGAATCTCTTTGACCAATGAGATTAAATATCAATTTTGATGTAATGTACAAGTACTGCGCTGTATACCATATCTTTACATAGATACCATGCAGTGGTTCTTCAGTGTTTTGGGCTGCAGACCACATCATCCTATATGACTATGCCTTATTATGTTGTAGTAGTCAGCAGAGGCTATAGGGTTGGAGAAAAGGTCTCATTCTTGAAGGGGAGGGCCATACATAAGAGCTATTCTGAAGGGTCGTTATTCTGCATGAGAATAGCGATCGTTCTTCCGAAGGGTGGTTATAAATTTTTTGAGAAAAGTGGTGATTAATTGGTTTCGACGAAAGAGAAGATGCATTCATGATGCTGTGTATATGCATGCATGTGTGTGCATGTGCTTGTGTGTTTGTGACACTTAGGTTGTGCATGCGCTGTCTCAAGAACCAAAACTTCAATGAAGCTCAAACTTGGTGTGTAGGTACCTTATACTATAGGCCTTTAGTCTAGAAGAACATTTTTGGTGGAGGTCAAAGGTAATCTAGGATCACTGGGGTAAAACTCTGAAAACCTTGTGCACACAATAAGTAATTAGCTTGGATAGATTTCCTATTTGGTATGTATGATGCCAAACAGGTATGGTGAGAAGAACTCTATTATTTTTGTGGAGGTCACTGGTCATTTGAGGTCACAGGGGTCAAAGTCTGAAAACTTTGTGTTTTTTTTGTTTTGTTTTTGAGAAGAAGAATCATATTGTCTTTGGTGGATGTCAAAGGTCATCTGGGTTCATCGGGGGTCAAAGTCTGAAAATGTTATAAACACAATATCTCAAGGTACTGTAGGAAGCTTGGATAGATTGTATACTTGGTATGTGGATGCCTAATGAGGAGAAGAAGAATCATATTGTCTTTGGTGGATGTCAAAGTCAGAGTCAAACTCTGAAAAGCTTGTGCACACATTGTCTCAAGGTAGGAAGCTTGAGTAGGTTTCATATTTGGTAAGTGGATGCCTTTTGGAGAGAAGAATTATATTGCCTTTGGTGGAGGCCAAAGGTCATCTGGTGTCAGTGGCAGTCAAAGTCTGAGAACATACAGTAATTGTTAACAAGATATCTCTGGGTAGGAAGCTTGGAAAGATTTATACTTGGTATGTGGATGCCTTATGGGGAGGAGAAGAATCATATTGTCTTTGGTGGATGTCAAAGGTCATCTGGGGTCACCAGGGGTCAAACTCTGAAAACCTAAACACGATTTCTCACGGTAGGAAGCTTGGATAGATTTCATAGTTAGTATGTGGATGCCTTATGGAGAGAAGAATTATATTGTCTGTGATGGAGTTCAAAGGTAATCTGAGGTCAGTGGGGGTCAAAGTCTGAGAACATTGTTAACAAGATATCTCAAGGTACAGTAGGAAGCTTGGATAGATTTTATACTTGGTATGTGGATGCCTTACGGTGAGAAGAACCATATTGTGCTTGGTAAAGTTCAAAGGTCATCTGAGGTCACTGGAATCAAATTCTGAAAACCTTAACACAATTTCTCAAGTTAGGAAGCTTGGATAAATTTCATACTTGGTGCATGGATGCCTTATAGTCAGAGGAAACCCCTTTTGATTTTGGTGGCGGCCAAAGGTCATCTGGGGTCACCAGAGGTCGGATAAAAAATTTCCCAAGAATTCTCAAAATTATCTGGGGTCAGGTCAAAAAGCTCAATTTATCAAGAAATTTAGGAAGAAATGGGGTTCGGTAGTGCACTGAAACAATCAAGAAATGTTTAAAGCATCTCTTTGATGAACGAGCTAAGTTGAATATCAGGTTTGTTTTAATGTGCACGAATTGCTTTGTATACTGTACTGTATATCTTTACAGACAAATGGTTCTCAGTGTTTTGGTTCAGCCATAGACTGCATTTCCTTAAATAATTTATGTCTTTACTTGCTGTAATTATCACTGTTGTTGTAGCCAGCAGGGGTACACTGTTAATCCAGGGTTTGGAGAGAGATCATTCCTGAAGGCAAGGACCATACACCAGGGAGCTCCAAAAATACCTGCACAGCAGGCAGTGGCAATTTTAGGGGATCTCAATTTAGGTTGAGGTTTCTGAAAGGGACTGTATGGGGTCATACCAACCTCACCCCACAGGGGGTGGGACTGAGATTTAAAAATTTGAAATTCTAAATGTGCTTTAGCATCTACAGGCTCTGCAGTGCAAATTTGCCACCATTATTCCTTGCCTATAACACAAGCTTGTGTTGCCAATATGAGGAGAAAATTAGAACCTCAACTGCGTAAGATTGTTGGCAATACACAGTTAAAACACAGACTTGTCAGCATATATTTATGCAATTAGAACTCTGTGTCTACCATGCAAGGGTTACCATACAGTATTAAAGAAAAATTGGCATCCATAAACATGCTTGCAGGGGAGATCCCTCTGTAAGCATAAACTTATATCTAGACTTGTGTCCAATATGTCTGAATTACCTGTTGACACGGTGTACAGGTATGGGAGAAAATATGGCACCCAAATGCTCTGGATTGCACTCAGGAAGTTATATTGTATATGAAACTGTTCTGGCTCTTCAGTCTTCTGCAGGCTGCATTAGTGAGTGTTGAGGGCCACAAATGGCCTGTGCATCACCACTTGATAACCTAGGTTAATGCCAAACATGGTTAGGGCCCCTGATTTTCCGCGATCGCGGAAAAAAACGGAAAAACACTGAATTGACGATTTTTTACAGAAAATTACGGAATTTGCGATTTGTTATCTTGACCACAAAAAAATAAAAACGGAACATTTTTCAATATTTTAACGAACCATAGACATATTTTCCATAGAACAAGCTTTGCTGGGAGTGTTCTTGAGGACATATACACTTCTGACACGTCTGATTTGAGAACAGGCAATAGATCCCACATTTTACGTGACGAGAATATATTCTGCCCAGTTTTTATTCACCGATCAGGTCAGAAGATTCCATGTAAATGGTCTGCATACTGGATTGTACTAGTGCAATATAATATTGTAAACTAGTAGCCTATCCACCCAGTTTTTTGCAAAAATTTGTAACTCCCTTAGCACTTTAGGGCTACTTAAAATTCCACTCAGTTTGCTTGATGTATGCATCCCATGGTTCCTTAAGATTGCAACGCACATGCATCATAGGCCAATGTCGTATTTACCAAATTTGGCCGTATTCGGTTTCCTGAATAAATTTTTGTGTTCTGTTAGCCTTTCCTATAATTTTGTGGCTCAAAAAGCCTCGGGGATTGGTCTGCTGTACTCCAATGTCAAGACTGTAATTCATCATGGGTGGTGAGAGTGGAAGTAATCCTGCATCATTATAAATTCATGTGATTTCACATAGCATGACTTGTGATCAACTCAGGACGAAATGACTTGCAACTTGACTTGAAGAAATTTGACTTAAAGAAATTTGACATGTGACTTGACTTGCAAGAAACGAGGTGACTTGTGACTCCACTTGACTTGACCGAAAAAATAAATGACTTGACTTGACTTGACTTGGCAATTAATGACTTGTGACTTGACTTGACTTGAAGGAAAATGACTTGTCAACAACTCTGCTCACAGGAAAGCTACAGTGAACAGTAATGCTGAGTGCAAACATTTTTTGAAGGGTAACTATCCTCTCAAACAACCAAAAGCCCACAACCTTAACAGAAAATTGTTTTGTGAAGTAGGCTGTTGCCCCTGATAGCCAGCACTCCAAGGGCCATTTGGCAAGCCTTGAACACTTCTCTCAATTTATGCTTTCTGCATTTTTTTATGGATCAGTAGAGTGCAGTATGAACTGTTTAGGGCCTTATAGTGCAATATGCATAGAATTGACTGATTTCAAAGTTTTCACCCATTGTAACCTAATTTTGGATCATACTCTAAGAGAATGTAATTATGCCATAACTTTCACATACAGCCTAAACAAAAGCCTTCAGATTTGCTCTTCCATCTGAAAAAACTTAGGTTTTTCAGGCTGTTCTTTGTAACATCTCATTTAAGGGCATATATAGGCTTATAATATGGGACACTCAAGTGTAAGCTTGTCTGGACCATTTTGAAATTAATCTATAATCCTCTCCTTTTCTGTGCCCCTCAACAGTAACAAAAACAAAAGCAAATTTTCCAGTTTCTTTGAAAGCTGTGTCTACAAACATGGACATTCATGAGGCTGCAACTGAACCTAAGTTGTAGCTTGTGTCTTGGCATGAAAAGTACTACTTGACTTTCATGGTAGCTACATACGGTAGTACATGCTGCTATTGTAATTCATCAGGAAGTCAGCAGAATTGTCCTGAAATCCACTCTTTGTTGTAATATGGCCATGTTCTCATTAATGAAAATCAAAAGGCTGCATAGTTCATTGCTATCCCTTACATGTTCTTATTGCTTGTACTCTGCCAGGTGATATGCCACAAGATGACCAGCCTACAGTGAATGCTGGATGTTTGAATGATTCGTTTTCAGTAAGCCCGTAAGTATGTAAATAGTTTATTTCATGCTATCATAATTTGTCTCCTACTGTATTGCAAGACACCCTTTCAAAAACCTGTGACAATGACTTCTAAATATAGGTTTTAAATACATGTCAGCCATTGTTTTTCATGCAGATTTGAATGAAACCTGTGTTGTAGCTGGACATTGGCTTAGGTTGTCCAGTTGCTGTGATTTGCCACAGGTTTACAAGAGGTTTTACTGCAAAAAGTTTGACAGTTAAAACCAATGTTAATATAATTCTGGGACAAATCATATGGCTTGTCATAGAAGGCAAGGTAAAGCATGTCAACTGGTGTACAGATTTGGGTTCCAGTTAAATATGCAGGTTTGCCTGTACCCAAGAACATGCCATTTTTGTTTTTGACACTCATTTTCAACTGTATTGGTTGCCTGAAGTTATCATCAATGAACCAAAACAAACAGACGATGTGTTAACACACTTAAATTAGACTAGGAGCCTACTCACGGCACACGATATTTCGTTTTCCTAATTTTCTCTGGAAAAGCCGGGAATATCACCTGTAGGAGCCGATTATTTGCCTAAACATGCATGGATCATTATGCGAACTATCAGTCAAAGCATTTATATTTTCAATGAACAGTGACAGGAGCAAAAAAAAAGAAAAATTGCTGTTAAACTTTAGTAGCATTGTACCTGTTATACATTAACTAGATCATGGCTGTGTTTACAAAATTACAGTCCAAACATGTTGATTGCACAGTTGCTCTCCATACACCCTATGTCTCTATACTGGATTCGATCATGGGTAACTGACCAATCAGTGGCCAGCATTCTCAAAAAGTATTTATGAATGAAATCTTGTAGCTTTATGGATTGTGGGAAGTCGTGAAAGGAACCACTTGATGGATAAAGGAAGTGGTTTAAGATTATGTGGTCCATGGATTGTCCTGAGTTGTTGCTAGGATTTTTTAGGTGTATGGACTTAATATACTGTATAATATTTTGCTTTATACATGTTTATTTTACTTGTGACTTTTTTTTCCCCATTTATCTTGTACTTCTTCCAATAGGTATTACAAAATACACACAAGTAATTTAGTATATATACATATTTACAAGTAAAAAAATGTAATTATACAACGTATCAGTATTGAAACAACTCTGGACAATCTGCAAAAGCATTTTGTAAATGAACAAAGGTCACCCTGTTTTTCCTTGGCATTTGTGTTCTGAAGAAAGTATAACGCTCCACAGCAATCGCAAACTTAAATTTATAAAAAAATTCCTTCAAAGTAGGTGGATGTTTTTTTATTTTACAATTGTAGATGTAATACTTCATGTGTAAAATGAGAAAATTATAGGTGTGAATTAATCCGTGAACATCACAAAAAAGTACATTTTGCTTCGAAAAGAATAACTGCTTCTTAAGGATGAAATTCTCAACATCTAAAATAAACGTTGCTGTAAAACTACATCCCCAGAAAATATGTTCAACTGTTTCAATGGTAATGTTACAAAAGGAACAGTTGGCTGAATTACATTTCCCCATACGCATAAATAATTCGTTTGTTGGAATAATCCGGTGTATAAATTTTAACTGAAAGTAATGAAGCTTGGCATCGGAGACAGTATAACGAGGAATGGTAAAAAGTCTACGCCAGTCATTCTCTGTTAAATTTGTGAAAATCTTACTCCACTTGTCCAGTGCAGTTGGCACACTTGATAGACGGGATAAATATAAATTATAAATGTACTGAGGTATGGAGCTAGAATGAGTTGCTTCACTAAAGATATTAATATTGGTTGTGACGTCTCTACTATGGCAACCCGACATTCTCCATTCACGAGAAATTGCACAAATAATCCCCCAATACAGTGTAAATGATAATGAGTCAATATTAAAAGCCTGCTGAAAACTTTGAAAGGTTAATGGATTACTTCCCTCATCAAAGAAATCACTGACGTAAATGACAATTTTTTTCAAGTAAAGAATCATTCACAATAATCTTATCATCTATTCGAATATGTGAGTTGTTCCATACAATTTGGCTACCAAAATTACAGTACCTACTGGATGTTGGAAAGAAATATCACACCAGGCCTGTGCAACTTGACGAATAAAAATGTTGATGATACTTAAATCTGCCTTTGAACAGTTGCATTGAAAGGTAAACTTTTTTCCAAATGGCTTTAAATGAAAATCAAAAAAATATTTCCAAATACCTTTGGTATCACTTGTGTAACCCTTTTCATACCCATGTAAATTTCAAGCTATTTACAAATGAAGAAAAATACATTACTGTACCTTCAAACCACCATTTTGAGTTGTATTTATCATGACCCAATGCCTCACTTTATCAGGATTACCTGACCAAATAAAATAGAAAATAATATTTTCCAATTCCTTCAGAAAGCTTTCCAGTGGGGTTGGCAAAACTAAAAAGAGGAAGACCAGTTGCGAGAGGGCACAAATTTTAACCATAGTGTTTTGACCAATCGGAGTCAGATCTCTAGATGACCTAGCCAGCTGAGTCTAGTGTATTTTTAAGTCTGGAAAGTTTCGGTTGATAATTAAGCTGGAAAAGGTCATTGCCATCATTAGTGAAGAAAACCCCAAGCACCTGGACTGGCCCCTTTGTAATGGTATGCAGTAGTTGAAATCTGATACAAAACCTGGTACATTGTTACTATAGGGACCCAACAGGAATAGCATGGACTTGGATAGATTAATAGTTAAACCAGACATATCACTTACTTGGGTTAAGATACAGAGAGACTCCTTAATTGTACATTCACTTCCATCAAGAAAAAAACGTAGTGTCATCGGCGTAGATCATTACTTTTACTTTGGTATCACCTAATTGAATACCCTTAATATCATAATTACGCTGGACTTTGATAGCAAGTACCTCTGCGACCAAAATAAATAGGTATGGGCTTAAGGGAAAACCTTGGCAAACATCCCATTGAAGAGGGGAAAAACCAGTAGAATAACCATTGTTACAAATACAAGTGTTACAGTTCCTGTAGAAAACGTTAAACGTTAGTTTTTGAACAAATGGCCAATCTAATTTATCAAACGCCTTTTTAAAATCTAAAAGTAACAGAAATCCTGGCCAATTATGATGTGAGCAGTGATTTATAGTGGTCTAAGACAAATCTTATGTTCTCTCCAATAAATCTCCCATTTAAAAAACCCTGTTTGATGCGGACCAATGAGACTATGAATAACGTCTTTTAGTCTACAGGCAAAAACCTTTGTAGCAATTTTGTAGTCTGTGTTAGGACAATAACATTGTAAAGAAGTTGTGGCCTTGTTTCCTTTTAAAAGTAAATGTCACGATGCCTCTTGTCTGTTCTGTTGATAAATGGCCTCTGTGATAACCAAAATTTAATGATTACACTTTATACATGTTTATTTTACTTATGACTTGACTCAAAGGAAGAAGACTTGCGACTTGACCTGAAGGTAAATGACTTGAAACTTGACTTGAATTGAAGGTAGATGACTTAGGGCATACTTAGGAAAAAATAACTTGGTCTCCTTTATGTAAGTGACTTTTGTTTTTGGAAAAATATAAACAAAATCATTTACTACCTCATTGAGTAATTAAGAGATTATAGGAGCCCGGGCTTTACAAAAGAAATGATACACTGTGCAACACATTATTTTTGCATCTTAGTCAATTTAGTTTCTCCAGAAATCATCAAATTTTTGAAGAGATACAGTAAATCTTGAGATTTCTAAAAGATATTGAGACAATTATAAGGGATCATTCATCCTTGGGGAATTTTCCTCGACTGCAAAGTGATAGCGGTTCTTTCTGGTGTCATATCACCATACATTTAAAAGTAGTACAGGTAGGCCCAGAACTACTGTATGTAAATCATACTTCACAACATAAATCACAACACCATGCATCTTCACAGTATAGCATGTATAGTCTAGGTACGGTCCTGCTCTACTTGTGCAAAATTGAAGCATTTTTTTTGTTTTTTGAATATTTTTGTGTCCCAGTGTCAATGTCAAAAGATTTTATGACATGAGCTTAAATGTATAAACTAATTAATAAAACCTAGCCATGCTGTCTGAAGTTTGACATTTCCCAGTTAAAGTTCGGACATTACATACAGACTCAATAAGACAACAATATTGAACTGAAAAATTATTTGAAGAGAACTGCAGCCCTCAGCCTTACCCAGTATTCATGACCCTAGAGGCTAATGTGAATTGTAGCAATTTCTCCAGTTTTTGCTGGTAATTACTACATTTAAATTGCCAGTTTCTATACCATTCCCAGTCTCTATGCCATTTTTTCCTGCTGTCCCATTGAAAACAGGGTTTTCCACTTACGCAAACCTGCTACTGTAGTCTAAACAATGGTACAGTAAAACTGATTAAAAAATAGGTCATGTGTTTTCAATTTCACTACCAAAGATTATGAAAACTAACGTTAATATTACAGGGCTCGCCAATCACTTGCTTGATCTTAATGGTACTTATTCCTGGAGCTAAAAGTACAGTACCATTAGACTATTTCTTGTCAAACCAGAATGCAAAAATGCATATGAGATTTCGATGATGTATGTTTTGTTCTAAAAAATGCCATATTATCCCATTTCTTTCAGTCACTTGTCAACTGCTATTTTAACATCTTAGAAAAGTACAGTTAAAATTGTTTTCATATTTGATCTTGCGAATTCTTGAAAAATTTTGAATTTTGACCTTTGAAGACCACAGATGATGATCTTTTGACTTCTTGAAAAATTTTTCTGTTTGACTTGTGTTGACCCAAAGAAAGGTCTTGGGAATTGTGGGGACATTTGGCTTTTGGACTTGTGGTGAACCCAGGTGAGGATCTTGGGAATTGTTAAGAAATTTTGCTTTTTGACATGTGCTGACTCAGGTAAAGATGTGGGAATTCTTGGAAAATGTTCTGTTTTGACCTTGGATGAAGATCCTGGTTTTCAGCATTAGACCCTGGTAACCCCAGATATAGGTACATAGGTTTCTCTTATCATCAAAACCAATAAAAGGGGTCACACATGGCCCACAGTACATTTGAGGTATATACAGTAGTAGGTAATGCAAAGCAGTGTTGTAGTTACCTTCACTTGTATTAGATTTGTACTTTCTTTTTTCTGCAGATCACATGAAATACCAGAAGGAAGATTTCCCAAGCAGGACAACTGGCAGAATCTGAATTTAATTAATGTTGTCAATACTACACATGGGCTGGTTTGCTACATAAGGTCAGGGAAGAAAAGGGATCCAAATGTGTTAACTCAATTGTTCAAACTACCAAGTTTGGATTCCAGTGACAATCCTCAAGTAATTTACTCTGAAGTAATAAGCAGACAAGGCTATAAAAAATTGTTTTTAACATTCATTAATGAGACTCACCTTGTAATG
>WURT03031471.1:0-15242 GCA_009936505.3 Holothuria glaberrima | reverse complement strand
CAAGGTTTTCAGTATTTGACTCTCAGTGACCCTAAATGACCTTTGACCTCCACCAAAAATGATAGGATTCGTCTTCTTACCATAAGCCATCCACATACAAAGTATGAAATCTATCCATGCTTCCTACCTTCAGATACTGTTTTAACAACCATTTTTCAGTGTTTGACCCCCGATGACCCCAGGTGACCTTTGACCTCCACCAAAAGCAGTAGCTTTTATGTTGAAATCTATCCATGCTTCCTAACTTGAGATATCGCATTAACAAGGTTTTCAGTTTTCAGATGACCTTTGACCTCCCCCAAAAATAATAGGGCACACCTTCTCACTATGACGCATCCATATACCAAGTTTACATTTAGTCCATCTTTCCCTTGTTGAGTTACAGCATACCGAAGCAAGCATCACAGACACACACACACACACACGCCAACCTGACTACATAAGTTCCTTTGCTTAAGCAAGGAACCAAAAAATGTTACAAAAATTTCAATGGTGCACACTGGCACCTGTCTCTGACATTAAAAGCAAAAACAAAAGTTCCTAGTGATGATTTCTGTTCCCCTTTCACCCCAAGAACTGGAAACTTAAGAAAATATCAACCTAGCTTTCCTACTACCATGGCAACAAAAAAGCAAGCACAATATGGACGATCAGGCTATGTGCAATGCCTTCAAACATACCATACATGCCATAATGTACCTTCTGATGCTTGATGCAGATGGTTGCAGCAGAGGATACATCATAGTAGGTCTCCATGCCACATACTCACCATAAAATACCCAATGAGCATACTAGAAGATCAAAGTGATTGCATATGGTGGCAGCAATCAGATGCACCACGGAAGATATCCAGGCCACATACTCACCATACAATACCCCAAGAAATCACAAGATCAAAGTGATTGTACATGGTGGCAGCAGTGGGATGCACCACAGTAGGTCTCGATGCCACATACTCACCATACAATACCCTATGAGCTTACCAGAAGATCAAAGTGATTGCAGGTAACTTGCCCAAGTAAATGCTATTATGGACGAGTAACTTTTGTATATACAGTAAATTATATGCACTGTTCTGCATCTGAATGGAACTGGAAAGGCCTAAACTTGTAAGACTAATGCTGGCAAACATCAATTGGTTGACCATACTCCAGTTAGAGTTTTGTAAACAAAAATTGAAACAAGAAATGCAGCCTGAAGCATGACCTGAGGACAAGAATGACCAGCAATCCATAAGTTTGCTTCATGATCTAAAACTTCTCCAACGGATGCAAATGTCTTTAAAAGGAATCACAGTTTGTAATTTACTTTTTGGCAAAAGCAATTGTAAGGGGATTTGTGGGGGTAATCTTAAAGCCTTGAAGAGAATCCTTAGCTTTCCCTGCTTGTGTTTCATCCACAAACTCAACAAAGGCGATGTCATGTCTTCCAGGGACTGGACGCACTTCCTTGAAACCTTCAAATCTGTGAAGAAACATAAAAATACATTTTGCATTTTTTTTTTTGAAATATAATATTGATGAGTTTTCAATGGCAAACATGGGCATTAAATTTCAGTAAGCATACAATATTTAGCACTTTTTCAACAAAAGTACACTTCCACAGGTTTACTGCAACTGAAGGACAACCAACTTCTGTGACTTTCTTTGTAAATAAATTATGAAAATTCTTTAACTATGTAGAGTTTCTTAGCTCCAAGATAAAAATAAAGAATTCAAGTTGCAATGTTTGACAAAATTCTGTGACCTTTCAGGCCCAAAAAGTGGAAGATAAAATTCAATGACTTTTGCAGGCTGCAGGAATCCTTTTTGTAGAACCTGATCCCTGATATCATACCATGGTCACCTGAAAATCAGCCTGACTCTAAATGATGTCTATGGACCAATGCTTGCTTGGGGGCATGGTAATTTATAATAAAGTACAAATTGCCTGGGTCGAACTGTCAACTATAAGAGTAAGGTGATCCATGTTTGGATTAATTAACTAACCATAG
This sequence comes from Holothuria glaberrima, assembly GCA_009936505.3. Taxonomy (NCBI): domain Eukaryota; kingdom Metazoa; phylum Echinodermata; class Holothuroidea; order Aspidochirotida; family Holothuriidae; genus Holothuria; species Holothuria glaberrima. The sequence continues at coordinate 13,249 of WURT03031471.1, read as the reverse complement.
TGCAGTAGTTATGTTTATGATCAACCAGTCAACCCGTCTGGGGCAAGAATTCCATGTTTACAAATTTGGTATTAAATATGGTCAAAAGAAACCCAAATACAAATCCATTGGTATTGACTGGCTTTGATCAGAAGCAGCAGCAAATCACTGTTTGTATTAACCAATTAAATTGCTGAAGCACTCACATTTTTTATCAACCAGTCAACTACCAGGGTGAGGTGTTTTAAGTCTATATAAACCAATTAACTTGTCACAGTGAAGAACTCAATTTCTCAGTCAACTGTCGGGGAGTGATCAATTTTTTTTTTTTACCACCCCCCCCTCCCATCCCAACTATTTCCTCTGGAAAATGTTTACAAGGTCTATGCTATATTTGACCTGTGCTATTTTTAGTGTCTTTGCTGACGTTTATCTAGGGGAGAAGGAGGGGGATTTGAAAGACTTATCGCTTTTTCCCCTCCTTTCTCTCTGAGGGCAATTTGGCTGGTGCAAGGTTAAATCAAAAATCACACTCCTGTAGTTTAAACCCTGGCCCAAGGAATGGGTCAATCAATTGACTCTCAGATTATAGACCTCAATCTGTACGTCAACCAGTCATTTGCCTAGGTGATGAAATAACACATGCCTGGGCAACCAATCAAGTGTACTTTACTCACTGTTTGAAAAGAACTTCTAACATCAATTCTGTTGTTTCATCTGGAAGATTGGTGAGGAAGAGAATGGAGTTGGGAACTTCTGGAGCTGAAAGAAAATAAGCAACATGGCTAGTGGACAGGTTTGTATATTTGCAGCAACAAAAAAAAAAAAAATAAATTAATAAGTTAAATGAAATTCTGCCGCACAGTGTTATCTGAACTTCAACATGTGGCTCAGTTTCAGAAACATCAGTGATTCCTTTTATAGGCCATTCTTGACCGTAAATTGCAACTCAGAAGTTGAGTCAACAAACCTGCCTAGGCCTGCTAGTTAGTCAGATTACTGCCCCTGACCTTGCTTTCTATCCATGAACCCATTCACAGAGTTTTTTTTTTATTGGCAGGAAGAATCTTGACCCCCTATCTACTTTCACAAAGGTAATTATTGCTACATCTGATACAGAATGGATGCTGCAGCTATCCTTACTTTGTCTACGATAATATAGGAAGAATGCTAGTTAAAACTCCTTGCAGCCACCCCACTTTTCTATTGGACACTGTACATACAGCTACATTAACAAAGTTCTTGCAATAAGGGGTCTTAGCGTGAAATGTACAGCAAATTATTACCTTACAAGAGTTGAAAAAAGTTCAAATGTACATAAAACAGTTGCCTTGATTCACATACTGTTCCCTGTACAAATGCACAATCTTAATCTAAATTCATCCCAAGATCATAAATTTTGCCATGGAACGTCATAACTATTACCAACGCCATAATAATCAACGTGTTTGGGGATATATCACCCAAGTCACTTTAACAGTCCTTTTCCTCTGGGGCAACACTACAGCTTCCTACACTGATTCTTAGATAAGTATTGCTAAACCTGACTTACTTCAAAACACTGCCATTTTGCTTTGCTCTGTAAATTGTCACCAGTTTAAGATGTAAAAATTTTCAATAGCCCCATCCTTATGATCTACATGTAGGTCTAAGCTTTACAGAAAGAAAAATCGACTTTAGAGGATATGTTTATGGTGAACCATGCCACTTCACATGCAGTAGGTTTGGTAAAAAATAGTTTGTAATGAATATGAAGGAACATCAGCCTGATACATTATATTATATGGCTGCTGAAGAAAAGTGGTAACTAGACAGAAGATACTTCTGCACATAAACTGAGACAAGCCCCTACGTCCAGTTAGACTGTTGTTTCAAAATTTCTCTATCATAACTGCATTCAAGCCTAACACACTAGCAGGTGCCAAAAATTTGTACCTCATGGTCCCCAAGGTGGTCTCAAAGGTGTACATGCTGGTTTGCTTAACATATATGGCAAGGTGACTGTACAAGTTTGTTAAGTGTCGATCTTATCAAACCTGTCACTGAAAGAAGTGCTGTACTTAATTCTTTGATTTGTGTATATATATACATAAAATTTTCTTGATTTGTGCTCACCAACACGAGTTGACGGGCTCATTTCACATGTTTTATGAACATGCACTGACTTGTAATACCAGCGTATTCTTGGAGTCTTAGCAGTGTATGGCATAAAGTTGATTGGACTTGACTGCATTTAATCATTGAGGTCCAAAGCAGAAGATAATTCTACAGTTTTTGGGCACTACAATCCAACACTGCATAGATGCTACTCTCAACTTTGTATTAAGTATCATTATCAACCCATATTGCTCGTATTCATCACACATCAGTACTGATAAAAACGCACCTGAGAGACTGATATTGACTGACCAATATTACTTGAGGCATAGACTTATGCCACAACACAAACCCCTTATCCCGCCCTTCCTTCAGCTCACTAAAGACTTACCCCACAGTGCAACCACCTTTCTGCACTTCCATCAGCCCACTTAACACTTTTCCCATGGTTCGTTCCCATATCCTGCCCTTCCCTTGGCCCACTTTCAGTGTTCTCCACAGGTCCAAATTTTGTCCGGGCGCTTGTCTCTGATCTGGCAGATGACATCGATCAACACCCTAGGGGAAGGTTCCAAGAGGAGGGGGTCCTCTCCCCCTTTCGAAAAATTTTTGCTCACTTAAGGTGGCTTAGATGCAAAATGGTGCTACATGTGGTGCTAAAATTGAGTTGAACAATTCAAGCATTACCAAAAAAGTGAAAGCAATATTTTTTGTCCAGGTGGTCAAGTTTTTTGTGCGGGTGGCAACATTAAGACAGGGAGCTAACGCTCGCTCTTCAGATTTTGTCCCGGTGGAGTGCCCAGACAAAACGGCTAGTGGAGAACACAGACTCTGGACTTGCCCCATGGCACAACTCCACTTCCTGCCTTTTCTCAGTCCATAGCACAACTCCATATCCTGCCTTTCCTTCACCAATCTTCTCTTTGGGTGCATCAATAATTTGCTTTGAATATCAACACATATACTTACCTGGAATGTTATTTGCTTGTTGCATATTTGGTGGTGGAAGATTCATCATACCCATGGGTGGTGGTACACCAGGTGGTAGCTGTCCCATGAGTGGGGGTACCATCCCTGGTGGAGCCTGAGCAGCAGGTGGCTGTTGTGCTGCTGCAGCGGCTGCTGCTGCCGCCTGGGCGGCTGCTTTCCTTCCTCTCTTGGTGGTAGGGGCAACTATGGAGAAGGGAAAACAATGAAAATGTGATGACAGTAGATTATCTGGGGGTGATGATCTTTGCAAATTCAATGAAAATTAAATCCTACAAAGATAAGCACTTGTATTAATTGGCTAGAATGATAACTCAAAGAAGCTTTAACACTGAAAGCAAATCAACTTGATCATAACTGTTTTGGAATCTTCAGATTAGATTCTATTAAAAAGACTTACACGCACATTAACTAAATGCATAAACATACATACATCTCAATGGCAGCATCATATATGCATGATCTTACCTACGATGTCTGCCTTCCATTTTGAAATTGCCAATCCCTCCATTTAAGTGCATAAATATTCATTAACCTCACTTTAAACATCATAAATATGCATGACCCCTACCTCAGTTTTCACGAAATCCTCACATTTTATTTTGTAATGTGTCATATTCTTGTCTTGAGACATACATATCATGCATGCTATCATGTCACAAGGTTAGGGTTAGGAGGAGACATGAAATAAGGTTAGGGTTAGAAGTCTCAGGACTTCATATCATGTATGATATCATGTTATAGATTGGGTGTCAGCTTCTCATTTTCACTTTTCTTTTTGAAATGGAATAATGAAGTGTAAATATTCAGCCCTTCATGAATGTCATGTATAATACATATTCATGATCATACCTGGTTCAGGTTCTGGCTTCCTCTTCTCTGGTTGCTTCTTTTCTCTGGGTACAAAAGTTCCCTGTAGCTTAGCAATGGCATCTGATGTGGTCTTAGCATATTGTATTCTCTAAAAGACAAGGACATTGAAACAATAAGAACATCAGTTAATTGTGGTCTACATAAAAAAAACCATGGAACACAGAGGTCTACTAAAGACTAGACCAAAGGTGCTGACCACTTCTTGAAGCAAAATCTTTTCTTACCATTGTTGTAGCTACAGTGGGCTGCACTGGGAGGTACCTCCTCCTGACACTACCCTATTGCACCCTCATGGTTATACCGCCAGGCACTGCCTAATAATATTTTACTACTGTAGTGACTGTAGTTAGTTAGTGTATAGCGGGAAATTTTCGCAAGGCTAATTTTCCACGACTCTGTACCATGTACACATATTTGCGGAGTGAAGAATTCGCTGTCGCATCAGCCAGCATAGTCTTGTACACAGTAACAGAAGTATTTTCGGGGGTCTTACATTGGTGATTAGTTAGAAAAGCGCGAAAATTATACCCCCGTGAAAATTTCTCACTATACAGTAGTTAGTTACATGAGGTTTTATGTCCCAGTTTAACTAATTGTTTTAAGTCGAGCCCGCCACAGCCTTTTTTCCAGTTGTGGCTCACAGGCTTGTTTTCCCAACTCCATTGCTTATGCTGAGCATTAAGCACAATGGCAGTAGGTTCCATTTTTAAAGTCTTCAGTATAACCCAGCCAGGATTCGAACCCTAGACCTTCTGGCTGTAAGTCGGATGCTCTTGCCACTTGGCCATGCAGTCTGTAGTGACTGTAGTAAATATGAAGGTTGGAACTAGTTTTGAAAGAGCGTTGTAGGAAAACCTACTTTTTTCCCAGCTTTGCTGTTCCCATAACTACAATAAAATAGGGCCACCCCGCTCTTTTGAAAAAAACTTTCACTAGCTATAAAGTGCACTTTTTTAACTTGGCAACCACTACTAAACTTGATCTAACTACCACCCTGAATCTGTTCTGTTCACATGTGTTGTACCAAAATCTTTCCATACCCTTGTTCAAAGGTACTGTAAGTCTTCTTTCACAAGTAAATGAGTAACAGCTACACTAAACATCTGTGGTTAGACATTTGTGTGTTAAGTTACAGTAGGTAAAGGCAAAGCAGAATATTATGGGCATTCAACTGCCATACTGCTAGTCTTAATGCACTGAGTCCCACAAGGTTTGCACAGTCCATTCACTGTGGCTCTGATATTTTCAGATTAAGCATGATACAAGTGATTTTACTTTTCCCGAAAAATTGTATAAAAGTAAGGTTTCTATTTTGCAAAACATGGCAAAAATGAACATACAAACCAGACATCATATCAGGGGGAAATATACTGTATGTACAGTAACAATGGTGCCATTGAGAATAGACCTTTTGATGAATGAGTATATGTTAATTACAATGGGAGTGGACAGGGCCTGTATGTGTTAAGCTACAAACTCTGATGTGACATTACCGGGCTTGAAAATATAGCAAATAACACAATGTCAAGCAATATTTACTTCTATACTGTATTTTTGACCAACTTTGTTTATAGCACTATTGGGATCCCCATTGCCAGGGGGGTACCGACTACACCATAGGTTAACTACCATAGACCAAAGATCTGCTCGACCAAAAATGTACTACCAAAAATGTACTTCCAGTTAGGGTTAGGATCCAGGTTAGATACAAAATTAGGTTAAGGATAAGATATGTATAGGGATAAGCCTCATGTAGGGATTAGAGTGAGGAATATGGTTAGTGCTAGGATTAGAGTGTTTATCTTAAGAGTTATCATTGACCTTGTGATCCCTGCTCATTGTCCTAGCTTAGAAAGAGGCAGGGCAATCCACAGCTAGAGTAACATTATAAGACAACAAAATAAACTTTCAAGGTTTTACCTACCATGGGTTTATCGTAGAAAGGAAATCCTTGCATGGATCGCAAAGCATTAGTGGCACTTGGAACATCCTTAAAGACTACAAAAGCCTGACCCTTCATCTTAAGTGACTTCATAGCCACAATATCAAGGATGGTTCCAAACTGTGAGAAGATGGCATAGAGGGACTTCTTCAACTCTGGAATGGTAAAAAGTATAATTTCTTGAAAATAAAGTTACCCAGCTACTTGTGTCTTATTTGGGATTGGCTGATATCATTCTACCGTATATCAACATATCATGGTTTCTAAGGCATGAAATTTCTATACCACAAATGCAATATTTATTTCTTTTTAGTTTGTGTGTACCAGAATCAGGAACACTGGACCAGTCCAGTTTCCCAACTTGAGTTTACAGCAATCCATCTTACTTGCTGTCAGATTGTTCACGAAGGGGTCGAAGGCCAAAGCAGTAACCAGTAGCCCGCCATGGTGCAACCTCAGCAACATGGTGTAGGCCTAATCAGTCCAATGTAGATGTAGGCTATAGTGTGTGCATAGGCATAACTGTGTTGTGCAACTTGAAACTGTGACATAACTGTTCGAAACAGATCACATTCAGGGCAAAGTTGCAACATACCATGTACCATGCCCAGCAGACTTTTTAGATCACAGATCCACTCCCTGCGGAGTTGATTAAACTTACCATCTTTCTTGACTTTTTCATTCAGGTTGTTGATGTAGATTGTGTAGTTTGGTTGGATCTCCATGGTGCTTTCACTGTCTGTTGAAAAATAATTGCAAAATCTTTTAGATTTGGTCTTGAGTTGATGCCACAGACTGTATATGAGGACCAGGGTTCTAGCTAGACCATATTTAGTGCCAGGCACCAGTTGATTTAAGAAATGCTGTCCTGGGGAGGGTCTAAGGGGAGAGGGTGTCCCCTTCAACTTTGAGAAAATTTTGTATCTTTAAGGGGGCTTAGATTCAAAATGGTGCTACCTTTTGCAATTTTTGTTATATGTGTAATTTCATTCAGCTGTTTAGTTGATGTTTAATTATTTTTATCTTTTTGTTATTTTTACCATTTTTTTTTAGTTTAATATTATGTTCATCTGAAGGTGCAGTACAGAATACGATCAATACAGCGCATTTTCAGCAACGTTTCAGTTTAGTTTGCGGAACATTTGTGCCGGGCGGGATAGTACATTTGACTGTGAGTGCCGGGTGCAAATAAGGAGTGCTGAACCCTGATGTGGACTAAGCATACTGTACAGTTCTATCCCGTCGTAGTTGACAAACCATCGAGTCGGACTCATCGAAACTCATCAGAACTCATCGCCCTCATCGAGCGCATGTAACATTTTAAATGACACATGAAATCATCGAAAAACTCGCCGATAATCTCATCAAAACCATCGAAGGGGAGGGGGGTCTTATGTGAGGTCTCACAGTAAACAAGAAAATAAATTTGCCCATTGCTTTAATGTGTATTTTTTCCGCTTGCGTTTGTTTGTCATTGTATGTGTACTGCGTGCAAGAAAATCGGGCCATGAGTAAACCAAGGGTTGCCACTACTCTACCTGAAACGACTAACCCCATAATGTCCGTTTCAAGTCCCACAAGAGTGGCATAACCGAGTCAAAACTTGAAAAACACGGGGGCAGAGTGCGAATCCGCCCCCGAAATGCTAAAAATCGCCCCCAAAATTGCCGTGAGGGGGGGCCCAAAAATAAGAAAATTTGAGCAAAATACCACCGTAAATTCCCAAGAATGTTTGAGCTAAGAATGCTTCATATTTCCCTCTGATGAAAAAAAATTACGCAGCCAAATTTCTGATGAAAAAAAGCCATGAAAACATGACTTCTAGATGCTCAAATGAGTCCAAATACGTGCGGATAATCACAATTGCCGAGATCTACAGTAGGGATCATTTCACTGACTTCTTTTTAATTCACTGAAATTTTTCAATGAACGAAACCAAGTATGAAATTTGCAGTAAATCGTACCTTTGATATAGGGCTGAAATGTACGCAAACAGTCGAACACTGATACGCAAGGCCATTTCTGTGTTATGTACAGTAGTTCAAATGAACTGAATGAAATGTCTATGCTTCTTGATTTCACCGCCACCAAATTTATTTTGACCCCAGGCCAGTGTTCGAATCAGAAAAAAAATTTTACATGCACCTCTGCATGTAACTTAAATTTAACCTGCACAAATAAATTCTTACATGCATAGAATACCAAAATAAAAAACAAAAATACCTGTGATTCTTCCTGTCTTAAGGCCTAGGCTAGGCCTACCTGAACTAGAGATGACAATGAGATGATCAAAAATCACTGCGGCTGAATGTGTTGGTTCAGTTATTTCGACTACGATTACATAGCCTTTGTTGTATTTTCACCAACACGAGGCGTTAATTCTAACAACGGCGTACAGAAGGCCTATTATCAGTTTCTCCGAGATTTGCATCATCATGAGGCCTAGTACTAGGCCTAAGGGAAGTATATACTGTTGCTGGTAGGAAAATTAATGTTAGATAAAATGTCTTGGTCACTATCATCCTCAACCAGCACATTTTCCCAATACCAAAATAAGTACAGTATAGGCCTATTTGGTGTTCTATGGCTAAATGATTTCTTTTTCTTGATGGTGGAGACAAGTTTTTATCATTGTATCTTTCACCAGCGAAATTTACCAAAACATACAGAACAGGGCACACACTTGCTGCCCATGCATGCAAGGTTGGTGCTACAGTAGGCGCTGGCCCTATGTACATGTAGCATATAACTACACATGGGACTTGGTACTGTACATACTGTTCGTAGCACGGTAGGCCGGAGAATGATGCACCTAAGCAGTTCCAAAGCCGATGTTTGGAGTAAAATAAATCCAAACTCTGCCTTGTTTGCCTTTTCCAAATATGTAGTAACTTATCGATGCATTGCTACACAGTTTTCCTACTCCTATTCAGAAATTAGTAAAAGAAAGCTTGATTTGACTCGAATTTTTTCGAAGTCAGTCTCTAAACGGCGCAGAAAGTGACGCATTTTCACTGTGTAGTGTGCAACCACTTTCATTGACTTTGTACAGTTATGTACAGATGCCTATGTAGCAAGCTGTATGGCTTTAGTAGTTGCGTATCTCAGATGTAACCATAGAGGTGCTGAGCAACAGAGTCTGCTCAGCGGGGAAGGCGCTTAGTTGCCTCAAATACAGTATCACGCAAAACTTGTGTTGACCAATGCTGCCTTAGAAAGACGGAAAGTTTGATCAAGTTACAAGCAGAGCTCAATAACCTTTACATCTACAGTAGGTTATGCACTCAACACACTATACATGCATAAATACGTCATATGAAGCAGTATTTTGGGACAGTGCCAACTAGGACGAGGTAATTTTCTTTGGTTTTAGAGAGTGCTATTTCCAAATGTTAAAAATACACACAAGGGTAGGGTGCAGTTAAGAAAAACTTGAAAACTTGCATATTTAGGTATGCACGAACAGTACCTGAAATGGATTAATTATCGAGAAAAACAAAATGCTTGATAGGTTCAAATACTTTAGGCTCTCTACAGTAACGTTGCTAAGGTTATAGCTAGTAATTTTTGGAGGTGCGTCATTCACGGGCCCGCGTCACTTTCGGTGCCTTTACTATACATACTGTACAAACAGCTCACATTCTGACACATTACATGTGTACACTTCAAAGTGTGATAGCCAAGCTAACGTTACGACAGGGAAATCGCAAATCTGCCGACTGATGTTTACAGCCTGCGAAGTGCGAAGCCACATACATGCATGTCAAGTTTTTGAGATTCTGATCGATTTTTTGGTAGCATTTTCTAATTAAACTTCATTTGAAAAACTTTTTTATGTCTTTATGACATCTATCTACTTACTGAGTAACATTATATCGACATGCATGCGTGCAGGTAAATAAGTGAGGGTTGCATGCACAGTAAAAAAGTTACATGTATTGGTGCATGTGAAAAAGCCTTATTTCGAACACTGCCCTAGGCTCACATGTGTTATGGCAGTCCAATCTTTTAGCGGAGGTTCCTGTCTCATTTCTAGCTCCGTAGGCATTTTGTTTTATCGGTGAATCCTTACGATTTTATTTTACAAAACCACCGACGTACCATTTTCTGACAACACTTTAAACTTAAGCCCCCCCCCCCCAGATAAAAAAAAAATCTTCAGCAAAAAAGTCAAAGCCAACTCTAGTAACAATTATTAATACTGTTTATAATCTTGATCCCCGCCCCCCAGCTTTCCATATGGACCCTTTCAGCAGGGAGGTGTTACTTTGAGTCTGACAGGAGACACATCAGTACAACTGCAGAATGCAACACCCCTCTAAAACATGCCAATGAGACTACGGAGGGGAGGCACAGTTGCAGTCACAAGACTTACATTGAGTCGTTCTCAAAAAAACACAATCTTCATGTTCCACCAATGCAACTGTGACTGCGCCTCCACTCCAGATGTTAAGCTAAATGTTTTATCACTATAACTATGGCTGCACCTCCACCCCAGATTGGGAGCTTTGTGTTCCATCACTGCGACTACAACTGCGCCTCCACTCTAGCTGGAAAGCTTTGTATTCCGCCACTACGACTATGACTGCGCTTCCACTCTAGATGGGAAGCTTCATGTTCAACCACTGTGACTGTGACTGTGCCTGAAACCTATCGTATGTTTAATATGCATAGGGGTGTGCAGGCTCGGATACAGGGGGGCGCGCACCCAGCGCATGCCCCCCTTTTTTCGATGACCAACGATTTTTTTATCAGCAATTTTGCAAAAAAGCATAAAAAAAATAACTTGGACAGTGCACGTATGCAAGAACTGAAGTGCAAATAAGCAAAAAAAAAGGTCCTCAAAAAATCCTGGATCAGCTGGCCCAGCCCCCTGTCAAGCTTCCTGGCGCCACCCGTGAGTGCGCCCCCCTTTCTCCTGGATCCGCGCCTGGGTGTGTATGTGTGACGTTTTGGTATCATTGGATGTGACTGGCTGAGAGTTGTGAATGAAAGGTGTGAACAGCTTTTCAACGGCGTAGTAGATTACGTTGTTTGCATTGTGCAGAGCTTGTGCATTTGCCTACAGTAGGCTATACAACTTCCAATAACAGTTTCACTACATGCTCTGCAGGCTGTGCTGCTAATGTCCCATATAACGAGTTTGCATACGTACTGTTTCATTCTGTTCTAAGGTAGGCTACAGTAATATTGTTGGCCAACGTCACCAGAACGATTAAAACTTATGTTACGAAAAAATTCATACTCCAGCAGTTTGTTCACTGATTTTCATGGCTTTTGATTTGTTCGCTCGAAGATTTAACACCGCATTTTATGGTACTATTTTTAGACAGAAATCATCTTTCTATTTTTACAGTGTGAACATGCTACCCTAGGGTCCCCCAAGTACAAGTATTACTATTAGCCTAGATAAGAGAATTGGCTCTGAAGTCCTGTGATCTGTCATTAAATGATTACCTCCTCACTCTTAATCCGATCAAACAGGATTAGAATAAATTACATTTTAAGTTGGATCTCCCGTCAAAGTATCACGTCCCTACTTTCAGATACAGACATAGCATAGGCCCTAGGCTAGGCCTAGGCCTATGGTATTAAAGTCCGTGAACGTAGCCTAGCCTAGGCCTAGGCCGCCCTAGGCTAGGGACTAGGCCTAAATTAAAAAAAACGGATCACCGATTGGGGCACGCACCAATTTTCTGAGCTTGATAGAAGCATATTTCTTATATTTTAACATTACAGATTACAATAAATGATAACAAATATGATGCAAGTGTAACTACCACGCGACGGGATGGTTCAGTCTAAGGCCCCTTTCGTTTAATTTGGCTATTTCACTGTCTTCAATTCAGCGTCAATTTTGCACGTCAATTGTCAAGGGTCTCAGACCAAATGATGTGCATATCATGCAAACGACGTACGTACGTACCGCGATTAGTAAGGGTAACGACTGAATCCTCGGTATTGAGGAAAGACTTAACGTACACACGTAAGCTCTTGTAGGCGTTACCCTGACTATAACGCGTAGCTAACCACGTTTTTTTCGTCGAGATATTATATCCACTTTACACAACTGCTCACTCCGAAATAAAATGTCTTCTTCCTTCATACCATTCAGAAGTGTTTTGTGATAACATAAAAAGTAAAAAATTCATTTATTTACTAAAATATAAAATGTGAATCTACTCGAAAATATGAAAATATTCAACCTTTTGATACATAAGGTCCTATCAAATTTACATTTTTATTTTAAACACTGTCTAGATATAAGTTGAAGTGGAAATCAGAGCTAGACAATGACAAGAATGTAGAATTTCAAGAGAATTTGTATCAGTCATTCAAGCTGCTAAAATAAAAATATCACTTTTGGTAAATATAAATGAAGCTCTAAATACAGATGGTACGTCTTTCATTTCGTCTTACCATGACTTGAAACTACCCATTGAATGCGCAATTATGAATATTATGATACATACTTCGTGACATAAGCAGCGTCGGTGGTGTAATGGTTAGCATGGATGCCTTCCAAGCATTCGGCCCGGGTTCAATTCCCGGCCGACGCAGTATAGTTACTTTTTTCCATTTTCAAGTTTGCCGTTCTTGGCAGTAGGAAATGTATCGAATTTCTACATTATGCCGACTGTGCCACTTGTATTTCCGATATTCCGCCTTTCTTTACAGTCTTAAATGATTTTTTTTTTTTTTTCCTTTTAAAGAAAAAAAAATATTTTGGGAGAGCTACAGGGACTTTTTTTTTTTTTTATTTTTTGTGTCGTTAAATTCATATTGTGGAAATCAAGATGCCTTCATATCTTTGAATCTGAAATTCAAGATGAAAAACAGCTTAAGTCAATAATTATTAAGACCATTAAGGATAGAGTCGAAGAGGACCGTAGCCGATTTTCTAATGCCAAATTCCGAAAACTGTGGATAACGGGAAGATCTTTTGTTCGTTTGAGGGATGATCACCTCAGGCTATATTCTTCAAGTTGTAATTCTTCACCCGATTTTGGGAAGGCAGTAGTAATACAGCCACCCAGGCCGGGCAACGTAGAGTTTAGTGTATCATTCTCAGAGGCTATACGGAAGTTGTTTGTGGAAATGAAAAGCATGTAAGAGTGATTCTTTTTTTTTTTCATTTCTTCATGTACATATTATTTTAACATTGTAAATAATTATCACCCTTCAAGGAATGATAATATTTAAAGATGACAGAATGAAAGAAAATATTATACATATATGTACACATATTCCATTATGTATAATGGAAAAAAGTTGCCTTCAAAATGTAATTAACCCATGTAAATAGTTTGTAAATAAACTTAAAAATAAAAAGGGAACCGTCGACTTTAAAGATGACAGAAAGAAAGAAAA
>WURT03031460.1:1539-15242 GCA_009936505.3 Holothuria glaberrima | reverse complement strand
ACATGCAGAATAAATGTAAAATCGTTTCCTTCTCTTGCTTACAAAAAGTGCACAAATAATTCTCCTTTAGTCTAATACGATGTAGTAATACATTTGTACATAGGAAGGAATTAACAATTCGATACTGAAACCATTTAAGGGTTACGGAAGTTATACCTTTGAAAGCTCATTTGTTGTAGTATTTCCATGTCTCATCCGTAATAGAGACACTGAGGATACCATTCCATTTTTCTCTTAAATGAATATTTGAAGTGACGTATGGTTTTACTATAATATCATAAAATAAATAACAGCCTCTATCAGACTGTAGTAACACACTATAAATTAGAGGTCTTATGGGCATAGGAAGTTTAGCACAAATCTGAAAATCGTAGGTAACTGATAAAATAGCTTTACGAAGACCAAAGAAAGTAATGAAATCAATGTTCACCTCAAAGTGATTTTTAATGGTCTCATAGTCATAACAAATTTCCCTCTTCGTCGATAAAGTCATTAACGAAATAGAATTTTTGGCTCTAGAAAGCAGGAATATACACTGGATGGCCATCCATAAGGAATAGATCATTGTTCCATACACCTTGACTTAATAGTTCTACCGGTTTTCTTATAGCCATACTTTTATTGATATTTACCCAAGTGGTGAGCACATCAGCCCAGAAGGGGTTTTTCATTATATTAATTACTAAACAAATCGCCTAGATCTCTATGCATATCATGAAATAAGATGCACCAATCATTATTACCATTATATATTCGCCTTATCCATGAAAGTTTACTAGAATTGATAAATGCATTAACATTAACCATCTTAACGCCGCCCTCTTCATATGAATTATAAAACTGGGTCCTTTTAACTTTGTCTGGCTTTTTACTCCAGATAAAATTGGAAAAAGAAACGCTGCAAATTGGTATATATGTATATATATATATATATATATATATATACAATCAATTCAAAGTTTTATCAACGGTAGCACAATTTTGCACTAAAACATGTTTGACAGCAACTCAGAACTCTACCAAACCAAATCAAATCAAAAAGGGTAGGCGGTGCACTACCTGACGTCACACTGTCGGTGAACCTTGCACATTTTTAGAAAAGGCCCGAAATCATCGTGCGTGATTTCATGCGAAAGATTTAATGGCTTTTTAATTTGCCGAAGGTGAATATTTTAAAGGCTGGTTCTTTTGACACCCCCATACACCCTCTCGATCTCAGATTAACTTGGGAGTTATCTCCAAATAATAGTTGTCACATTTTCTAGTATTTCGTTTCTTTCAGAACGAGAATGACGGGTCAGAGCCAAAAGTGGAAGATTTTGAAAGAATGGTAAATATGAAAGTTTCTGTGTAAAATGGTTTAACCAGGCGAGATCAAAGCGAACACAGAGAAACATGTGCCCCACCCTTTTTAGGGATCTTAAATAATAACTGTAAGCTTTTGACAAAGGTCTATGCAAAATAAACAATACTTCGTAGACCTGTTTTGTTCTACAATTGCCTATCATTATGAAGGGTAATTATGTGCCTACGACTGGTAGTTATATGTCTGATGAGGTAATATTTTGCGATTAACAGTAAAAGGACTGCTTTGCCGACATTTTATCGTAGCAAAATACTTATTTTTCGGCATCTGTTACACACTAGACATGATATTCCTACAAAGGCCACAAAGACATAACGTCTACTGGTGTGTACGTGTAACAAAATGTGTACATATACACGCACACACCTATTTGTAAATTTCCTAAATACTAACCAGCTTTGCTCACCAATAATTTTAACCCCCCCCCCCCACATATAATATAACGAGATGAGATACTGCATTGTTCTTCACCTAACATCGGGGATGTGAAATTGTGGGAGTGCAGATGTGTGCGTGTGAATAGTTGTGTGAGTGAGAGGAACGAGTGTGTAGCAACTTCCTCCTAAACAGTGAGTACATTCGATTTCAAACCATGGAGCTAATATTTAGACAGGAGAAGAAACGTCACGAATCCATTTGAAGAACAGACGATCATACTGAGAAGGTCACACTCATGAAACTAGTTAACATCACTTATCCGTCTTCTTTTGTGCTTCACTGAAGTTTCAATAAGCTTAAAATGTGCTAGGAACTAAACACAATTTTGCAGAAGACATCACCGAATTTTGCCTGTTGTTACGTGGCACAAACGAAATTCTAAGAATACCGGTTCGAATCCTTCTTTGAATCGACAAACGAAAGCATAAGAGATCTTCGGCCTGGTTAGAACATTTGCCTAAGGTAGAGCACCACTAACTATTTCTCCATTGGCTTACACACTAATTTTGGTTCATTTCGTGGCCTCTGGACCCTTGTTGAAGTTTTCAAAGGGCACAAGCTTCTCTTCATATGAAAGCTCACAAGTAGGCATTTTACAATAATTTCAAATTGGTGTACCATGACCCTTGAAATTTTGAGCTGGGAGAGCATGTATAATTGGGTGGCAGGCCCTATACACTGTCACTGAACACAAGAATTTATACACAGTGCATTTATGCTGTGGGGTCTGAACCAGTGTTTCCGCTAAGCTGCTATGCCGGACGCGATTTTGACACAACGATTTGTCATTTTGACTCACTGATATTCGTGGGAAAAATGAAAAAAGAGGGTTTCAGATGCAGTGTGAACAACAACGCATACTCTAAGCATGCGCAGTTACATTAAATTGAAACTTTCAGTGATCCAAATTTTCTTATATTGAGTACATTGACCCAATGGATAATTTCTTAGAAGAAACACTGGTCTGAACTTTGGTGAACATTAGCTCCAAATTAACACTGTTGCTATGTGTCAGTATCACAGTAACTTAATAAACCTGTGCGCACAGTGCAGCAAGTAAATACTGAAAAAAATGAACATTCGAAGATCACATGACAGTGACTTCAGGAGGGTGGGAACAAGCTCAGCTGATATACATGTTACTGCTTCATCTGCCTTTTTTTCTCTCTCTGCTTATTGCTCCAAGTGTCATCACATACTGATAACAAAAGTAAAGAAAATAGTTGTTCAGGTCTGCAGACTTCCCTTGAAAGATTGATTTACTCCCATACCTGACATGAGATTTATATTTTAAAAATAAATTAAAATTCATTTCACCATGTCGGTAGGCTGCAGACAAATCAACAAAGTTTGTGAAATGTGAGGGCGCCCTTTACTGACAGTGCCTAGTTGTGCATTTCCACTTTAATGACGCGAACCTGTCTTCGAAGTTGCTGTTGTGTAGTCACTGCGAGTTTATTGGAAACATGGATTGCTTCAACACACAGACTATTATGACATGTGATATCATATTTTTGGAGACATCGTTTTTTGTCAAAGTTCATTTGTAACTAAGAAACCGTACATGCGCCAAAAGATGTACCAGCCATCACTGGTGTTGTTGCTGTGACATATAGTGTAGGGCGCATTTAAATGATGTACTGAGTCCAACTTTGGCTCTTAGTTCTGAGTCCTGTAAAAACATTCTTAGTGATAAAACTTCGCTTTTCTTATCACTCCAGCTCTGAGTCAGCATCATTTACACTGTTGTTGCCGTCCTACTGTATATTTCTCCACAAACTGTGGCTTCCATCCTTGAAAGACAGATCCAGACTCAGGCCTGTACTTGCGGGGCTTTGCAATAGTAACGAAACGTCCTCAGCCATCCACCTCTGCAGGGGGCATCTTAATAAAAAGAAAAAAAGTTTACTATTGTTCTCCCTCATAAAATTAGTCAGCAAAAAAGCTTAAAAGTTTCTGCTCTTCTGTTGTGGAGTCCACAACATCTTCAGCCTGTCATACTATACCCTTGCATGAGTGGCATTTCTGGGGATTACAGTATGTTAGATGCAAATCTACAGTGCCTGGAACATGCCATAATCCTTACAATCCTATGGGCCCTCTTGCATCCTATCTTTGTAATGATTTTGCTTAGGCATGGAAAAACTAACCCTCACCCCTGCACCAAAATTTAGGGCCCACTTACTTCTGGGCTAATCGGGTTTACATCATAAGAGGCACACTTGATGAAAAGGATCCAAGCCCTTATCCTATCCTTATCCTTATCCTATCTTAGGCTATTCATCCTGGGTCCTAACCTGTCACTTTGTACAAATCAAACTGTTAAGGAGGCCCCGTTGCCATAGGCTACTGCAGTACTGTATAATTCCTTATCCTTTGGCCTAAACTTAGGCTAGGCCTAGCGTTAGGACCACTTCTGTCGTTACGGATAACGCATGCCTAGCAATGTTTTTTTTTTATGAAGTCACGTGGGTTATACCTCACATCAGGTACTAATCATTAAAAATTACAACAAAGAAAAAGTCTAGGAGCCAAGGTCTACGTTATGTAATGAAATAAACTTGTAATTACCATGGGATTAGTGTTGATTTTTCTTGTGAACGCAGTTGATAATGCAGTTGCTGTGAACACAGTAGGTGATATAGTTGATGAAACAGTTGGGACAATTGTGGTTGAGAGCGCTCGACCTGACACTAGGTTCGATGGACATAGCGTGTCCAAAACGGACTAAGTGCAGTCTATCACACTTATTTTCAAATCACTAAAAGGTATGGATTCATTTCAAACTAATTTACATTTTTTTTCTTTCCTTAAACAGAAAAGAAGTCAATAATGCAAAATGATACCTTTGAATGTGCATCTACTTCCTCACTCGAACATTACTAATTTACTATGTGGAGATGTTAGAAAAAAAAAAAACCCTTTTATTGAAATATGCTATGTTGAAAATCCCACACTGAAATAATAAACATTACTGAGCTGCCCTTCCACGAAACGAAACAGAATGAGATTGCTCGTTGAATCTAAAAGAAACATGGATGAAATACTCATCCCGCCATACTGCATATGAAGGCTGAAAATCACCTGACCAAATCTGCAATTCCTACAATCAAAGCTGTGGCTTGGATTAATGAATAAGTTAAATGCCTTGAAAAGGTCTCTTGAACACAGCCAAGCAGCCTCAAATTAAACGGGCAAAGCCTACATAGATCCGTATACAAACGGCTCTCTACACAAATCGGAAAAGCGCCCGTTGGCCTTATTAAAGTAGGTTTATTTCGATTTTCGGCTTAAGTTAGAAACTCTGAACTTGTACGTGGATCTCTTCGTAGGAAAATTCTGTGGTAAAGATTTATAGCTCGCAAATATGATCAAGTCCGCCAAAAGATTTGCAGGTACCAACAGATTCGCATTTTTGTTTGTTTTATAAAAACAATAGCAGCAGCGTTACCGCAGCTCAGCTTATCCTAGGTCATGGAAAAGTGTGCAGTCAATATTTCGGTTGGGTCTGTAACTCAAGTTGTTAATACGTAAGTTTAAAAAAAAAACAGAGATATAATGTAAATGTAAGGAAACAAATATTTATGGAACTCCCAAAGCACTGAAAGACTAAATGTGGTACACAAAGTTAATGTTATATACTGTACAGATGTTTGTAAAGACTGGACATCGTGGCTGAATATCGCAGCGATACTGGGGACGAAACTGGCTTGAATGACATTGGCAGCAGTTGATCGGAAGCGTCACGTATACCGATCGCACATAACTTTACTGCCCGGCATTTTCTTCCCGACGCTTGATAGATTCGTTTTAAAAACTTAAACAGGATCGTAACCTGTTGGAGGGGTGGTTACAGTCCTAGCAGACTGAAATTCCCAAGCAAAAAAAAATAAAAAAAAAAAAAAGAAATCTGGAAATACTGAACATTTCGATTCCTAGTTGTTTTCAAGGCTCTCAGAACCTAGGAGTTCGCAAACAAAGACTCTAGTTTCCTTTTTCCAAAATCTTCATCGCGCACGGACGCATCAACCTTTTTTTTAATGCATGATGCACGCGGCGCGTTACAATTGAAATCTAAAGATAATACGCATTGTTTCTCTCGCGGTACGTTGCGACAACATACTTAGCCTACGAAAATTAGCCTATGATTACCTTGAGGAAACTTGAGGATACTTCTTACTCCCTTTTAAATTTTAAGCCAAACTCCCTAAACCAATCTGTAAAGCAAACTCGACGCCTCGGTTGCAACTATATTAACAGCAAGACTTTGGCCAAGCTGAATATATATATATATATATATATATATATATATATATATATATGTCTCTTCCCCAAAACGAAAAAGTAAAGAGAGTAGGCGTACCACTGTTTCGCACAATATTATTCGCAAGATCTTACACAACTTCTACGCCCTTCCTTCTCGAGTAACCATCAAGCCTGTTGCTATTCAAACATCTGAATGAAATCTGCTCCACATGCCCACGTAATGCCTGCGTAGCAGGCTGTACAGCATTTTCCTTGTTCAGTCATATTCTTAGTTTGGGAAGCAAAGGATCTGAGCAAACATAGTCAGCTTCGCGGGGTAGTCTGCGTACGATACTACAAACTCGAGATACTTGAATTTGCCTAAATGCTCCCACGGCGATGTAAGCACGAGACTCCCTGTACATTTATTGTATATATATATATATATATATATACTTTTGTATTTTTTTTACACAGAGTACTGTTTTGAGCCCTCAAATGAAAACCACGACACTAGGAGCCTCGACGTTGTGTACATTTAAATGTGCAAAGTATTCGTAGAACTTTTCCATAAATGCTGTTTTGCGCCTTCAAATGATAACGACAACAACTGGGAGATATAGCATTGGTTCAGGACTATTAAAACTATCTATATGAAACGTTTCAGTGCACAATTGAATAGTCAGGTAGATATATGACAAAATGTACCTTTACCCCAAAAAAATTCCTACAAATGAGATTTTCATAGTTTTTGGTGGTTTTGGACTCGGAGAACAACATATCAAAAATCCACCAAAAATCCCCTCAGCGGAAAGGCATTTAATTGGGTCATTTACAAAATGGCTGTTTTTGCCGTTGTGTAAAACGTAAATGTATCAAAAATAACACTTTTGCCGATTGCATCTAGTTCTATTGTACTCAAATCTTACTTTCAAATAAAGTTATTGTGCTTTTGTAGTTTTGTTGACCAAAAGTAATGCAGTTTACCTTTCATCTTTCCTAAATCGGTCATAATTACCTACAAAAGTGGGAAAATCCAGTCTAGTTGGGATTGCTCTTGCTACTTCTGGTATATGTGCAAATGTAAATTAAACCCTGTTTTTGCATGAAGGCATGGTGTGCTGGTATATAGTTATTAATTTAAGGAATGATAAATGTGCAGGACTTCATACTTACCATGTAGATTGTCCATATTAAGTAGATGGTCTCCGTTGTTTTTGGTGGAGATCAAAGGTCATTGGAGTCACCAGAGGTCAAAAGGTCTATCTTTGTAAACAGTTTATCTCAAGAAGGCCAACTGTCAAGGATATCGTATTTAGCATATGCATTGCCCACATTATTGAGTAGATGATCACATTGTTTTTGGTGAAGGTAGTAGGTCATCTGGGGTCAACGGAGGTCAAAAGGCCAAAATCTTGTAAGCATGATCAGTGGCGTCACCAACGGGGGGTACAGGGGGTCGCAGGGGTTCCCCCTCCACACTGACTGTGCCCACCATGTGCTTCCGATTATATTTTGGGTATAAAAAAATTATGCACAAACACACGTACCATTCCAATATGTCGATATGAACAGGAGGACTCTTTGTCATTTAATCACTCAAACATGTGACTAAAATTGCACAAAACTTTCTCAAAACTGCAATTTTGTGGAGCGTTTTGCGTGCATCTGTTTGTTGAACTGTATGAAGGACTGCCTTATTAGAAGGTGTAATCCACAGCTAGTGTTTCAACCTTTATCTTCAAGAGCTAAAAGGCCTTAAGTCCTCTCCCTTCAATACAGTTCGCACATCGATTATCTTCTTGTCAGGTCTTTTGTTCGAAAACTGTAAAAATGCGATTTCATTGGCTTTTGCAACGCGTATCCAATAAATATGAGGATAATTAAATAGATTTACTCTAAAAGGCTAACGTCTGTTTCTTTTAGACATCGGTGCCTTCAAATTTGCATGGCAAAATTTGCTCTTCTGTATCCTCGCCAAGGTGCAGCCAAACACCACATCAAGAATCATAAAGTGGTGATACCTCCGAAAGGAGTAAAAGGACTTGCACAAAATTTTCATAAATGTTCAAAACCAGAATTTTCTGGCCACTTCCTGCGTGCACCAGAGATGGTCTCACCCCACTCTTTTGCATTCATTGCTAAAAAAAGGAAATAAATATATTGAGAATAACTGTAATTTTCAGGCACCCAAAGCCCACTGAGCTGCTTCTTTTCCACATTTTTTTCCGCTAGCCCTGGATCAGCAGCCGTCAGATGTACCTTGATTACTCCGGTTTGAAGGCTTCTTTTCAGTGGCATGTTGGAAGTTAGTTGTCTCAACTCCTATCGGGCAACATAAGTGGACTTATTTTTAAGCTCAGTGCAAACATTAACATGATCGATGTACTGTCTAATTCACGCCCCTCCCCCATTATTAAATCGTTAGTGCGATTAAGGCTAACACAATGGTGAAATTGTAATTTCTATTTTTGTGGCCAGTTTAAGTGCGCTGTAATTACATTTTGGAGAAAGTCAAATGCTTCATTTTAATGGTAACATTTTTCTAAATACCCCAAAGCCCCCGCATGGGCTGCACCCCTGGATCCCCAATGGAGTGTTGTCCCTGGACCCAACCAGAGACCCTACAGTGGGCCCCTGGGGTCTAACGCCTACATGGAGAAAGCTGCGCCTCACTAAGATGCCTAGTCGTTCATTTTAGTATGCCCCTCCGGCGGACCACTTGCCCCCCTAGTGCTCCTCACTTCGAAAAGTCTGGCGACGCCACTGAACACAATATCTACAGAAGGACTACTATAGGATCTCATACTTACATGTGGATTGCCCTCATTGAGTAGATGGTCCCTATTGTTTTTGGTGAAGGTCAAAGGTCACTTGGGTTACTAGAAGCCAAAAGGTCAAAAACTTTTAAACACAATATCCCATGGAAGGATAACTGTGAAGGATTTCACACTTGCCCCGTGGACTGTTCGTGTCGAGGAGATACTTCCTATTGGTTTTGGAAAAGGTCAAAAGGCATTTGGGGTCAACAGAGACCAACAGGTCAAACCTTGTAAACATGGTGTTTTAAAGGGGATCCATGCGGGATCTCATATTGAGCCTGTGGATTGTTCATATATTGTTCATATTTAGTATGTATATGGTCATATAGGGTAGGTGATACTACTTTTTAAGTGGAAGTGAAAGGTCATCTTGGGTTTTAAGCTTTCAAAAAGTCAAAACCTTATAAACATGATAGCTCAAGTAGTAAACCTGTGGGGGATCTTATGCTTGTGATATGGGTGACTCATCTTTGTTATATTATATCCATACATATCACACTTAAGGAATCGCTATAAAGCCTTTTGGCTAATTTTTGGTTTTTATTTGAGCTGCTTCATGTCACAGGTGCTATAAATCTACGCTGTGGCTAAAAGTATTCAATAGGCTTTTCACTGGTTTGGTCGTGTCCGCTTTCAAGAACATTAACGTTAACAGTAGTAGCATAGCTATGTAAATTACCTGTTGAGGTGATGGCCATATGCAATTCTACATTAAGCATTGTTCAATTCCCGACTGTTCCATTTGAACAGTTGATGTAGTTGGGAATCTGTTCTTGTGAAAAAATAAGTCGCTAGCGAGTCAGAATACCAAGTTCGAGTGTTCGATTTGCTCTTTTAAGCGTTCGTAATGTTCGCTTTTGACTAAATTTAAAGTCTACCTCAAGATTGCGAAGGCTAAACATCCCTATCATATTTCGTGGGTAAAGGACCATTAATTTATAGACCCCAGATTACAGTGTAGCTACTTGTCAATGAAAATAGAAGTTGGCCTAAGTCTGTATAGATCTGCAAGAAGTTTGGGCCTATGTATATATGTTGTTTAATAGTAATGATGAACTTCTAGTACACTGATAAGAAGTTGCGCCGGCACAGGGGGAATGGGGCGCGTGCCCCCACCCCAATCGATTTCTGAAAAAATCTGACCATTTTAAAAAGATCCCCAAAAACATTTAAGCTATTGATTTCTGTAGGGAGTAGAGTGAGGTGTGGTTTCGACAGAGTGATGTGTCTATTGTAATCATTTTATATCACAAATGTTTTTCACACTAAAGGAATTTTCGCAAATCCTTTGCAAACTATCACAATTTTCGAGTGCTCCGTGTGCTTCAAACCTTGCCTCAGTGTTGTTCTTATTGTCAATATATTCCAATTGCAACTTTCAAAGAAGCACAGCGCAAGAGTTGAAAGCCGTTTACTAATAACCTGGTAAAAGAGTGTTTTTTGTACTTTTTTTTTGAGTGGCATGTATTTGTTGGGCACTTGAAAGTGTCTCGATGCAGAGAGTGAATGCATGTTTTGACTTGGAAATCATATTTAATGAAAATTTTTTTCACGGTTTGCACTTCATATCATTACCATTTATAAGGTTATAGTAAATGGAACTACTCCAATTACAACACTTTCCGAAAAACAGTGATACATCTCTAAACATCCGTAGGGGACTTGCATCAATATGGGATCTTTCAACTTAATTTGTAGCACATGATGCCGAAGGTCCAAAGTACGTCTTTGCCGTTATACATTTTCCAAAGAAATTTTACAGAGCACTTCGGGCGCAGGCATTATCGGTATAGAGATGGTGACTTTTAATGCACTTACTACAAAGCATTCTGAAACGCACCCGTGAGTCCTTCACCTCTTTTGCTATACCTATCAGTGAGGTCTAAGATCCCCTCTATGCACCTATACTCTCCATCCCTCCCATTCCTTATTGCTGGAAGCAACGTATCCTTCTCTTAGACAATATACTCTCCTCTTTCACCTAACCAAAATTAGAATTCAAATTATCAACATTTTCAGCCATGTATGTCAGTCCCAAAAATATCCCAAAGATAGCACCATTTTGCATCTACGCAACCTTAAATTAACAAACTTTTTTTCAAAATGGAGGGGGCACACCCTCCCCTTAAACCCCTCCCCCGGGATGGCATCTTTATTTAGTGACAAAGGAAGGCTCCCCACTGCTGTATACAAACGCAGGGTGCATAAAAAGGTGCATTTACGCAGACTTTGAGGGTGACTGAGGTGGCATTACGCCATCATCTGTGACCCCCCCCCCAAGTTACCAAACGCTGGCAGCGCCACTGCTGATTTATGGCTTCATCTTTAAAAGACTTACCATCTAGTGGAAACTGTCACGGCAACTACAGGGTTCACAGTAATATTATAAGTGATTCTTTACAATGTATTCTCTGACTTTCGCTGAAAACTGAAATATGTAATAGTTAATTGGTTAATAGTCCGTAAGACAGTTTGTGCCATTAAGGTGCAAGAAATGTAACTAACGCATTTTGCACATTAAAAACAGGTACAAACAACTTTACTGTGTTCATCCTAACACTTGAAAATTAATTCTGGGGTTTGATGCAGAACGTTACCCTATTGATAAGGGTAAATTTGAAGATAGGGATGATGTAGTCGAAATAAGTCACAAGTTTGCTGCTGGCATTAACAGGGCCAGCATTTAAAGAGGCGAAATTCTTAAAGTGGCAGCTGGTCTCAATTTACGTGCCAACTGTCTGTAAGCATAGTCATAGGCATGTGAGCCAGCGTCGGCGGGGGGGTGATAGGTGGTAGGGTACTGCAGCCCCCGAGTTTGGGAAGACCCACTTTTTGGGAGGATTATTTTGAAAAAATTAGTCAATTTTCCATAGTAATGAAGGTTTGCTTGGGCCAAACCACTCAGGTTCGGCCCCCAAAAACATGTTCTGTACGCCCATGATAATTCTCTTAATGAAAAAAATTCTACTCACATGTGCTGTACAGCGACAAAACAGCATGGTGCAAATAATTTGTTGACAAACTTGCACTGATTAAAGTTCCTGAAATTAAAATGTGTGACTTTTTGTTCCAGATTTAAAGGTTTTAATTATATACCATGTATTATAGCTTAAGCTTGTGAGGTAGATATATTTATATGCTTTGATTAATGACTCTTTGTAATAAACTTGTGATCGATATTTTGACTTTTCTGGTCAGCTCATGAAAAATAAAAGATAGTTTAACGTAAAACAGATGGTTCGTGACACTTCAATGGTTAATGTGATATTTTTTATTGAAAATTCCAATTATTTTACAAAAGTGAGAGAGTTTACATGTTTTCACGTGTTAGAAACCTAATGCCACTATCATTAAAGTGTCGGTTTAAAGCTTGCAAATGACGTCACTATGACATCAGCATCATTTCATTGGAAAGAGATTCTATGTTGATGTACCAAGTTCTCAGTAGACGCTTCTCCATGAAAAATATTAGTAATTAATTAGTATAACACGAGCTAATTGGAGATATAACATGTGAAAGGTGGTTAAAAGCCGCAATTTTGTATTTGATCTAATTTTGGCATTTTTATTATTGAATATTGGTGAATTTTGTAGAGAGTGTTAGACACACCTCAGTACATCAGAAAATACCAATAACTCACTTGTAGGGATTTTTTAGTGCCAAAGTGTGTATCTACCCGACTAGAACGAAAAGAAGGGAATTTTACGTTTACAAACGAAACCCTCTCCCCAGGTGAGATAATGGTTATATTTATCAAAAATTGTCGCATCATTAAGATATTTTTCTCACCTACACGTCAGCTCAATTTCAGTCAAATCTGAGAAGAAATAGCGAAATGCCACACATTTAAAAACGATGTCGAAACGTGCAGTGCACGATTGTTCAACGAAAGAGACTGGTACTTGCAGCAGAGCCGTATATTGCAGTATTTACTGTATTCCACTATTCTCGTACATCACAATGAAGAAGCAGCCATTTCTTTAAAAGACACCGTTTCGTACATTAAAGATATGTAAAATTTAATCTTCGATAAAAGGTTAAAATTACCACACAGACGTCATACTGGTGACCATGTATGTAACTATAATTTGTCCATATACCAGACTTATAGAAGCTGGGTAACTGGAGATACACTGAACGAAAGAACCTGTCACGTGACTGAAAGGCCTGTACTGGAATCCCATACTGTTCATGTGTTTCATAAACAGTAATTAAGTGTGTGCGAGAACATGCTAGAATTTGCTACGCGAGAGGGAACTGATGATCAATGTAAAAGGAAACACATCAACAGAACCGAGAGATAGACTAACAGCATCAAGCCAAACAAAATTCGTCTCGTACATTGTACATACCAAGAGAGATACTTCACTGCTGTATCACAAACTGTTCAACTTTTGTTCATCAGACAGCTTTGGTAGTTCCTAAAAGAGTCTAAATCAAATGAACAAATCACGCTAACCTTGAACTGTTTAGAAGAGAAGTAATTACCAACGAAATCAGCCACCAACGTCGTGTCCACTACGAGTACACCCTACCGCAGATACCAACTCTAGTACCACAGTAGCAGATACCACGAAAGCCAGTGCATCCCCAGCCAAGACTAGAGATGAGTATAATAAGTAAAAGGTGTAAACAGGCCAAAGTAAAATTCAAAATTTGTAAGAATTAAGGAAAGTACCGAGGGTTAAATAAAAGCCAATCAGAATTTTTCATCTCGTTCTTCTGTGTGTTTCGCTGTTACAGGTTTGGGTGTTATATCGAGCCGTAACACTATCACGTTAGCATTGCCAGTCGCTTTAAATGAAATCTAAACTGCTCGTTTCGTCGCGTA